>JAHZNI010002421.1:0-19585 GCA_027744415.1 Seira ritae | reverse complement strand
TACTGGTTTAATCGTAAAGCTGCTGCCGCATCATCACCCACTCACTCAAGCAGCGTGGATGTTTATAGCGACTTTTATGCTCGCAGCTCCATTGAATCTTGTTAAATACATTTTCGAATATTTTTACGAAGATGACGAAAGACAGAAGATTCATAAATCAGGAAGTTTCAAACAGTTTCCGGATAGCATTGAGCCAGTAAAAGCTGCCGATTCTCAGGAAAGCATCTCAGGAAAATTGCAGATGGGAATTCCATTGCCAACCCCGACTGACCTCATACTCACGAGCCAAAACAAACTCGCTCTACGTCAAAAGAAGGAGAGAAGACGGAAAATTAAGTTGTTCCTATTACTTTTGGTAAGGCAATCAAATCAAAAATCAAAACAAATGCTACAAAAAATTTAGTTATGAATATGAATGTTTGATTGATGAAATAATGCGTTTGTACGTACGAACTTATCTTCTAACGTAATTTTTGTACGTGTTCATAATTTACGTTAGGTTGATTATAGTTAAATAGGTTGCAGACATGCTATATAACCATAACCAAGTGCTCACCTCATTAGTCTTTTAATCCCTCTTTCTTGTGTAGATTCGGGCGTGCTCAGGATGCAGTGGGATGATCCTCTACTTCTACTCGCTAAAATACTTAAATGTTGGCGATTCCCTTGTGATTGTATGCAGCACTCCAGTATTTGTCTCAATTATTGGGTATCTCTTCCTCGGGGAGAGTTGTGGGGTCATTCCAATATTAACTATTGTAATGTCAATGGTTGGGGTTGCGGTTATCACGAGACCGCCAATGCTCACAGGACAAGAATCATTTAAAACGGAAGAGATGGTAAGATTATTTCAATGTGATTTATATGCTAGCTTCAATGTTTTCATTTTAATAGTTAAGTTTATATATAGGGAGCGAGTATCTTCTCTAGACAAAGGTGGATGCACATTGGTGGCCTTTAATGTTTTTCGAGCATCACTATTATTTGCATAAATGTGAGGTTCAAGGGCCTACATGGAGCGCTCACAATGATTCTCATAGTTCGTTTAGAGCAAGACCAGCACAACATGTAACGTGATCATCGCTCGTGCATGTGTTCAGAAAAAAAAACAGAATGGATGTATGGAATATTTGAAATTTTCTATGTATGTATTTGCTTCCACCAAAACACTCGACTAAAAGATTGAGAATGGTTCAAAACATTAAAATACTAGCTTTGAAAAAAATGCTGCAAAATAATATTAATTACTGCAACAGGAATTTTTGTCACATAAAATGTCAGGAAATAGGTCATTTATTTTCAACCTTCTGAACTTGAACTTGTGCTGACTTTTTGTTGACGCAGATTGGGGCAGGCCTCGCCTTCAGCTCTATGCTCTGCATCGCAATGACAATAATCATGATGCGAAATCTGCAAAACGTATATCATGGACTGATTAACTTCGTTTTCGCTGTATGGGGAACCATCCAAACGACGACGATTGCCCTAGCCGTGGGAGTCTTGGAATGCCCCAGGGATTGGCAAGACGGAGTTCTGATGATGGCCACGGGCGTACTCTTCTTCTTGGGCCAAACATTTTTAGCACTAGCATTGCAATTCGAGGAAGCGGGCCCTGTGGCCCTCGTGAGAACTTCAGAAGTCGTTTTTGTAAGTTTTGAAATTTAAAATTTTGTTTGTATTTCCTATTTTCCATTTAAGTTCAAGTATGGAACTGATCTTTGTGTTTTCAGGCTTTCGTGTGGCAGTTCATTTTTCTTCACGTTGCTCCAGACTTGTTCAGGTAAAGAATGAGCTGATGTTCACTCAATGAAGCATAACTGATTTTTGAGCTGAATGAATTACTGGAATTTTGCCAATGTTGGAGCTTCTTTAATGCATTTCTTATCTCCTTGCGAGAACCACGAGATGTAGTCAGCCGTACACAAGATCAGCTAGTTGACTTTAACTCCAGATATATCTTTGAAATCTGTGTATTTTTTCTTAATTACTTAGAAAATGTAGGCAATGGCTATGTTGCATAGATTTATATCGTTCCAGATTGGTTGAAATTTTAGGTGTTTGCGTTTGAGAAGTATAAGCACAGCAGGCGGGGTCTTCTTATAAAAATTTTGGTCTGAAAATGATGCAGCACTCTCAATTCTACAAAAAGGATTTACTAGATTTTTGAAGATGAAATTAGCAGATCAGCTACGCCAAAGAAGGCAAATGAGTATATGTATAATAGTTAGCATATCATCTTTTGGGTAATTGATCTCACTTCAAAACAAAAGAACCATTCCGACTGTACCTCGATAGTTGTTTTTACCTGTCTGCTGCTAATGAAAAATAGTATTATTCACCATCTTATCCTTCTTCAGTCCATTAGTAACGAACAATCTGCCAATCTCATCAGATCATACGACCATACGCTACTACATACTTTAAATTGCATCTGCCTGATATTTAATTGCAATAGTGATTGTATAATTCAAAAACCGCTCAGCATACTAATTATCATGAATTAGCGTTTACCTTAATAAATAAAATCATAAATTAGCACCGTTACTGGTAAACACCGACCAATTTTGTTATCGTAATAATTAATTAGTGTACTTTAAATGCATAGTAGGTGGAAACTGGAAAATACAGATGTATTTATTTCCATTCCGTAAGCTTGTCCGTTGTCCGTATTGCGTAATAATTTCAGAAAAGCTCATTTTTCTATCACAGTATCTCCGGTGCGGCGCTAATTTTGGCTGGAATCTTCCTCACGATTTCCCGAAAATGGATAGCGTCCATGCCTGAAGACAGCAGAGCGAGGAAGATGTTCAGTGTGCTGCTTAGATGATGATTCCAAAGAGAGCATTATTTTATTTTATTAAACTGGATTCTTATTGCTTTGTTTTTTATTACAACTGATCTTTAATTAATTTTAATTAGTCAGAATATATTTTCCTCATTTTATGAATGACTTCTCTGCAGTTTCTCTCCGAATCAAAATGATACAGACAATTTGTAGTTCGCTTATATAATATTATGCATTCTTCCTTTGTGTCAAAGTCGAAATCCTAGACCGAGACTGAAACTTGTTCCAATAATCTTTGTTCTTGTTTTCTTTTTTATTACTCAGATGTTTTTTTTGCAAAACTAGTCTGCATGCATTACTGATAGTGATCGATGATCCATGTTTTAGGATTTTGGAATGAACTGATTAATTTAAGACTTGTTCGACATCGTATCAATACATTTATCTCCTGTGTTATGTTCCTGTATGATGTTCTTTATTGTTACGCAATAATTTAAACAATAAAATATGATTCGTATCATGAATTTATTATCTAGCGTATTTAATAGAAAAATCAAATTCCCTAAAGTCCCAATAATAATAAATTCCAAACTAATATCAGAGTCTCAAAAACTCCAAATATTATATATCTTTGACTGACGCAATAGTACGCATCGCAAGCACATGGCTAGAATTTTTTAAACAGAAATAGGAAGGGACAGGAATCGCTTCCTCTCCTCCTGGATTTAATTTTTTACTTGATGAACAAATAGTTTTTAAAATTAAGGACAGTAAGGAACAGTTGAATATTTTATAAAGGCAGTGTTCGTCGAAGTGCTCATCAGTCAACTCAAAATACTCACCTGTCACTGTGACTTCAAATAGTTTTGTCAGTTTGCTTCTTAGGAAATTTCAGTGTATGTTTAGTGCTTAGGTTTTCACAGCTGTCTCTTGTTGGAAGTTGGAATAAGTGAAAGTACATCGGGAAACATGCTTTCGCTATGTTATAACCTGTTGGCGATAAACATTGCGTCGTATTACGTCGTACACCTATCGACCAGCCTGTGCGTACCTTGCACTTGTTAAGCCTGTGTGCAACAAAGAATTTCTCTCCTGGAGAATGTTTAGAGCGTAGTAGACATGTTTGGTATGTTTGTGGGACATGTAGTAAGTACCTAAAATTTTGATATTATACAAAAGAGTTTTACTGATGCACTCTAGCCAGAAATTCCCAAAATAAAACTCAATCAATGAACACTACAAGCTACAAATTACAAAACAATTATTTCATGGAAAAGTAAACTCACTTTTAACAGATAATAACGCAGACTCTTCACAAGAAATTAAAATTAACTTAACAATAGTACGCACAGCGCACAGCTGAAATGACTCATATGAATTCAAAAATTGTTTTATTTATATTGATGCTCTATATAAAAAATATTGGATTTATCATTCTCCATAATGCCCGAAAAAATATGCAGCACCTTTCCTTTATGTATGGCCTTTGTTTGATTGAATTTATTTAATCCCTCATTTTCGCCTGAATTTTGTCAGGCCTTCTACAATAACTTTTTCTGAGACTTTTAGATGCTAAGTTGGTGAATTTACAAAAAGGATTTATGTATTACAAAAATTGTTTTAAGTAAAAGGATGTTTTTGTTGTTAGATCAGGTATCTTGTGCCATGCCCTCTGCTCTTCGCTGCTTCAAATCAGGAAATAATTTTGTTTTGGGGAGCCATAAAGCTGTGTAAACAATCAAAACAATCATGTTGAACTGAAGTTTAACGTAGTAGCAATAAATAAATCGCACATCATCATCATTCATTCCAAATGTCGGTCGGCAAACGGAACGCAAAAAGGAAAAAAAAATCTTCGCAAATGCCATGAACTTCCAATATCCTCTATATCCTTCTGGTAGTACAGGTGCTCTTTCCACTTCTTCAAACGTTCAACAAGGTAATAAATGTATAGAATAGCAATTGCAAATTATAATTTTGCAAATCGCTACATGTGCTTGTACGTGTATTTATGCTATGCACTAAGGATATAAACGTTTGTTCTGCAATACCTTTTGATTTGATTCGCAAGCTATAGCTAATCCATTAGTCAAGTCAAATACCTAAATAAAATGCTGATTTATTTAGCAGACGACCTATTCAATACATTTACAATAGTCTAACTTATCGAAATCCTTTATTCTGATTCCGATAAATATGTTATTGCATCGTACACATAAATCAAAATCGTGTTTGACATGACCTATACCTTTTTACGTAGGCAAATGCTAGCTTATGACTATGACGGTTGGTTCATCGGCATCATCGCGGTAAAAGTCATAGAAAAGCCTATTTCGGGCAGTGGTGATATAAAACATTTATAGCATATCTTGTTTAATTCTGCTGCTTCTGGTTTTTTACGAGTTCTAGTTAGGTAGTTCTTTCCGTCTCTGCGGCACAATGATATCTAATACCTGCAATGCGATTTGAGTAAGCAATTCGGCCACAACATCATTTTTAATCAAGCAACAGTTCATGACATGACTGTGTGACATGAGCTCGTTACTAACTATGCTTGGCTTTGACTAGCTCGCTGTAACTACGTCTAAATGAAGATGTTTTTCATGAAAGAAACTCACACTTGTGTAAATCAATTTAACATTTTCTTTATTCATCAGCCTCCAGTCAGAAAAAAATGAATCACATGTTTTGAATAGCATGAAAAAATGTTCATTTAAACGCTGTGCTTGCGTCCGCTGATTCAAATAGAATGGATATTATGGACCATGGAACATACAGCTTTGGCAAGTGTGAACGGAAAATTCCAGACAATTTAATTTCATTTTCCTCTCAGTCCATAGTTCATCGAAGGTGGATAAGTTACGACATTTTTTAAAAGAAAAATAGACAATGAAATAAGCTAAAATTAGAAAATTGAAAACTGAAAAGAGAAAGTCGAACCTTGACTTTCTGAAAAGATGGGGAAAGGCAAGAAAAACGACGGCAGGAGCAGCAGCACAACTGTTGATGTTGAAATCGATCCCTGCACTGGATTTTCTGCGACTCACAAAGCAAAATTAAGCGTTCCAACGATAATCTGGAATGAAAGGGGACAAAGCGTGAGCTCAAATGACACGACAGGAGAGAATCTCGAAGACACAACATCCTCTCATAGAATCGGATCACCTAATCCGGGGAGACCTAGAAATAAGCTGCTACGCTATTTCGGACTTTTGTGTACTTTCTTATCCGCAATTTTGTTCTCTTTCAATGTCTTAGTCATTAAATTACTGACTCACATTCATCCTTTCAATTTGGGAATATGGACTTATCTGTTCATGGCATTTTTCTCAATGCTTGGAATAGTGTACGTGGTGAAAGTGCAAAAGAATGAGACAGTTTTTGAATGCTTTAAGACTAGAAGAAATGAAGAAAGCAGAAGCAGGGGTCCTATGTCATATTGGTTGTTCCTTTGCGTAAGTGAAAGATATTGAATTATCGAAGGAGCTCTTTCTTTGTCTGATTTTGATTTTCTCTAATTTTCTATTCAGGCTCGCTCTTTTTTCGGTACAACTGCGCTCATCTTTTTCTTCTATGCAGCGGAGTACATACACGTGGCTGATGCACTGGTTGTCGACTCGTCATCCCCTATTTTGGTCTACATTATGGCTTTCCTTTTTCTCGGAGAAAAGTTGGGCGTACTCCCGATTTTTACAACACTCTTAGCAATAGCCGGCGTGGCTTTCATTTGCCGGCCACCTTTGATTACTGGCAATGAATCGCATTATGACATGAATACTCTGGTAATTAATAAAAGATTAATTCTTCAGAAAATTGAAGTCTTGCTAAAATGAAGTCTTACAATATGATCAATAGAAACGGGATTTTATTGTTCATTTTTAGATTGGAGTACTTTTTGCGTTCCTTGCCACATTATGCATCTCGGTGGCCATCATCTTTATGAAAATGTTGGAAAAACTTCATTTTACCTTACTCTGTGCTGCATTTGGAGCATGGGGAACGCTGCAATGCCTCATCATGTCTTTGGTCACGGGTGCCTTCAGTATTCCAACGGAAAGAAATGATATACTCTTGATATTGGCAACTTGCACTCTTTTCCTGGCTGGCCAAATTCTGCTAAACATAGCGCTTCAGTACGAAGATGCAGGTACATAAATGCTTTCATTAACCGGACGACCTTGCCTCTTGAATGAATTCATGAATAGTATTTTAAGCGTATTTTTTTGTTCAGGTCCTGTTGGTCTCGTTAGAACGACCGAGGTTTTCTTTATCTTCACATGGCAATACATTTTCCTAGGGGTGATCCCAGACATTTACAGGTACGGATGGATATATGTATGTCAGATTTATTGTGGTTTCAGAAAATGGTGGTTTTTTCAGGTAAATAATTTATTCGTGACATTTATTTTGCAGTTATATTGGCGCAGCTCTCGTCCTCTTGGGAGTGGTGCTGACGATAGCGAGAAAGTGGTTGAGTACTCTACCGGAAAGCAGTAGAATACGCAATTCACTGTGTCGACTTCTCCTGTACTGATTGATTTCAATATTTTATTTATGCATTTTATTTAGTCACAGTATTAGAATTATGTCGATGTAAATATGTTTGTTAATATTGACTATACTAGGTCCAGCGTATTTAATAAATTACCCTTCATTTATCACAAAACAAGCGAGAAATCTTTCGGATTATTATACATAGGTGGGTTGTTATCATAATTTGACTTCTGTACTAACTTTCTATTAGATAATTAACTTCTTAGGATCTACGGTTATAAAACTATGTTTAACTTAGTAGTTTCAGAACAGAGAACTATACCTGCGCTAGACTTATGTATTTATGTTTTTAAAAGGTTTTTGCTAATTAGGTCAAGTTGATTATAAACATTTTTTGGTCAACACTTACTGTTTATCACAAAGAACATGCTTTACTATTTCTAGGAATTTACTTTGCTATTCGCAAAGTAACTACGCACTAGAGCACATCATTTTTGGGAAATGGAAAGCATCAGTCTTGCCTAACAGGACATGGAGGAGGCTACGATTATACTTAGTATTACAGTAGTACAGCGTTTGCATTACTCAAAAACGTAACTAGTAGATTACATAATAAAGCAATGACAGAAAGATTTATGCATAAAATATGTATGGTCGAGTTGAAATTGATCATGGCGAAAAAGAAATCCGCGACACTGCTTGCCGACTGCCACCTCTTCGAAAATACAGTTTTCATCTTTACTGAAAAGCCGTTTTGCGACATAAAACCATAACATTCGATACAAAATCTAACGCTATGCAAATAAAAATAAATGGAGCGAGGAGCACATGAGCATGGTAAAAGACTGCGATCTCCACACAGGTGCCTGCAAATCAAAATTTATGAAGATCAGGCTCATTTGATTCAGAACTTAATTTTTGTGTTTTATGATCATTGCAGGCCACTTGAATATAAGGACCATTTGCAAAAGCTGCTAAGGACTTTTAGTGTAACATAAATTTGAAAATAGTACATTTCAAAAATAAAATGACCTAAAATGAAATCAAGAAATTGCAAAAGCTCTATCGTTAAGTACTCACCCAAATATATGATCATCATGGAAAGAGTTGAAAAAGATAGCCAAATTGTGGAAAGTGTATTAATATTTTCATCCTGAGTAAAAAAGAGAAATATTATTTTATAGAATACGTGAAACACTCTTGAGAGCATATAGCTAAAATTCAGTCCTTACAAAGTTCGACAAAGTTTGCATGCGACACTATAGCTACATACATACATACGCAACTTTTCATGATTCACATTTATTACCGTCTCGAAAAAGAAGATTCCCAAAAGTCCTAGGCGACATATCGCAAAAATAATGAGAGCAAGCGCTATTCCCAACTCCAGAGCAGGCTCTACATAATCTTCAGCCCTTCTATCCAGCATACCTTTCTCTTGTTTCTCCGCATCTTCAAACTCGATATGTAAGCACCAGAGCCCTATTAGCAAGTAGCCGATATAGCTCACCTGATACGCGCCACAAATGAAAAAGAAAAAAATGTATTATTAAAACTTATCACTTTTTCCTTCCCATCATCCATCTTCGCTCAAGAACGTTTTTTCCTTCACTTAATTACCAAAGAAGCAACGAGAATTCCCTTGAGGGAGCCCCGCTGCACGGGCTCTTCACTTTCTTGCTCCAGTAATTTCACCATTTTAAAAATATTACTAGCACAATTACTTCTGTCACTTTAATACTCGTTCACGCCGCGTGTGAGCTGCGAGTGCCGTCGACAAATATTTCAAGAATTTTGCACACGGAAATTGCTTTTTTATAAGGAAAAGGCTGAGTACCTGCTTTCCTTCAAAGTGGCAATGCTAGCATTATCTTTTTCTCTCTTTCTCTCGCGTGGTTCACTTCACATCAAAACGAACGAAACAACTTTCTACCTACCTGTACCAGTACCTACAATGTTATTATGTTCCTTCTTTTCTTCTCAAAACATATTGCTCGTATTATCGAGCTGCAATCTCTTTCTGAAATTTTCCGGATGATGTGATGTGATATGACAGTCTCCGCTTTATTTTCTATTTTTTTCACAGAGAATGATAAAGGTGAACGAGATTGCGAAATGTGAGCATTTGACTTTCTCGGAAACGAAGATGCATACGCTATCCGAATTTATCCATCTATCCACTCTATTAAAACGGATTTTAATTTTATCCTAAATAAAAAAACATTCTTTCTGCATCAGTATCACTTTTCTACACACATCACATCCCACTCATTTTCTGTCTTGGCAGAAATCTCTCCCTCCCTCAAGAACACAATTTTTTTTAAATCTCAAATAGCCAATTTACCCATCCTTCGGTTCAATCCTTCAATCCAATCACTTCGTCTACTCCTATTCCTAAACTCTGAATCGAATCCACAAAACGGAAGATTTAGAGAGCATAGAAGAAGAGAGCGAGCTATATGTAAACTAGCGTTACCACCAACGTTCCCTGTTCTTATGGTGCACTGTTGTAGTTGTATTGTGCAGAAGAAATCAGACTTTACTTAGCAATTCGAAAAATACTTACAAAACTTTTTCCCCGCAGAAGAAACTCGATCTTAGCAAAACACTATCACACTCCTTAAAATCGCGAAACTTCTTATTTTTTTCTCTCATGTAAACAGCGAAAGAAGAAAAACTATATCAAATTAGGGTTAACGAAGGTAGCGAGCGCGCATTTCGCGTCTCATCGCTCCACTCCACCGTCTGTCTGCCTGAGCAGCAGATCTCTTTAGCATAATATTCAAAGAATTTCTCCTAGTTCACTTCACTGAAAAAGCAGTTTTTATCGTTTTATTCTCTCTCTCTCTCTTTTTCCCTCCCTAAAAACTCACTCTCTCACTCCTTCCAAAAGAATCTCTTTTTTTGACTGACACGACAAATTTTCCTCCTCTCGCTTCTCCCTTCAAGATGTAAACTGTTCTAGCGCTCAGCGGCAATAATAGTAGTAGTTGTAGTAGTGGATGTTGTTGTGTAGTAGTTCCTAGTAGTGGAGGCTTGGCTTTTTCCTCTCTCTCTCTCCTTCATCTCTCAGGAATTTCAGTCTCACGTTACAATACAAACCTTTAGATAAATAGAGCATAGGTAAAAAAATCTCTTGAAAAACACTCAAAATGATCTTCAGGGAAGGTAAGTAATGTGTAACGGCAATGGCAACATGAGTGGCGGTTGGTTTCCCATGTAATACTACAACTACAACCATTTCCAACCGAGTAGGCTTTCTTTCATTATGCTCATGGTGATGGTGACGGTGATGGTGGTGATCATGACGATGATGATGATGACGACGATACCATGTCACTGCACTCCTGATACTCTTTTCAGGGTAAAGTGGATAACAAAAGCCTTTTCCCGAGAGTTTTCATGAATTCAAATGTATCTCTATTCCACAATATTATCGATACTCTTCTGGTTTAGTAAGTAGGTACGCTTCAGCTTTTCCTTTCTTTTGTGTCCTTTAACGTTTCCATTTTCCTCAACTGTAATGATCATGTCATTGTGATCATTATGATTGTAATGTGTTATGCAGGATGCTGGCTTCAAAGACGACGACGAGAGGACTGATGCTGATCGAGTTCCATCCGCAGTCAATTCAATTCTCGGTTGGGGTTTTCCCTTCTACTCTAAAGTAGCCCTTTTTTATTCATTTGTTGCTTCTTCCCGAAATGAAAATCTTTCCTCCTGTTGCTCTCTATCTCTAGTCTTTATTCTCTACTCACACACGTTTGTAAGAAAAATAGTGCTAGCAGAGTAGATCTGATCCGAAGCTTTTTTCATCTCAAGCAAGCATGAAGAGAAGAGACTCTATCAAAAATAAAACGGAAGACGCGAGAGTGCAAACCACAAAGTGCGTATTAGCATCCTTTTCCCTGGTCTAACCAACTTCTTGAAAGGAAAAGTCCCACAAAAACCGAATCTTTCACGTTCAAGATTAAGTAAGAACTACTACACGATGAGGAGATGAGTGTGTGTGGATTGGATTGGATAAATAAAGATGTGAGGAGAACAGACACGGAAGATTCGCTCACTTTTTACACGTGCTTAGGTACACAAATAGATTATGTATCTTGGAGCAAAAATGAGGCATCTGTTGAAAGGCTCGATAGATTTTTTTTATTCCGCGAGTTCTATGTTTTTCAAATATGTAGTAATCGAAAGAGTATAAATACGAGTTTGATCTTTGGGACAACACGCATTACATGACACTTTATGTTGATAATGCTACAGAAGAATCTTTGAAAGGAAATGAAAAAAAACTAAAGCAGGGTACGATAAGGTAACAGTCAGAACAATAGAGGTATTCGGATTTAAGCTTGTTAGCGTGAAAACCATTCTAGCTTGATCTTCTGGCTTATACTTTAACATGTGTTTTGTTGCCTAGAAGGCAAATCTAGAAGGGTTTTCACGCTACAAGCTTAAATCCGAATACCTCTAATAACACGGAAATAGTTTCTGAATTAGACTCGAACGAAGTTTCAAATAGTACTCTGAAATGACTAGTACGTGAGCATTAATTTGATGTTGCATAATTTTGGTTTATTTAAATTTTGCAAATGGAATTGTTCTTAAGGAATGCTATCCAGATGGATATTATAGATATTTTAATTTTATTACTTGTTGCAGACGAATATTTGAAGTGAAAGAAGATCAGAAATAATCTTAGTAGTTAGAATGTTTTTCCAAGGAGAAATATTACATGGGAAAGTGGTTCACAATGATTCGGGCAAGATGCTACACTATATAAACCCAGGTCTGATGTCCTTAGACCCAGGTTTGAGGTCTGTCTCAAACATACATCTCTATTGTGGAAACATACATGCCTGCTTTGTGATCTGTTTACGTTCCTCGTTTTCCAAGATGATCGAGTGAGGTCTGCTTCCGTGAACAGTGAAAGAGAAGAGAAACATTGTCTGTGTTTAAGAGAGTTTTTGTGTGTGTGTGAGATGAAAAACAGTGAAGGATAAAGAAGAGACAGGAAGGATGAATAAGATAGTTTGGAAAATGATGTTGATGACATGAGGAAAAGAGCTTATTTAGGGAAAAAACAAGTAAAAATAATATGAACCAAAAAACAAGAGGACGAGGAATGGACGACGGATATGTTGTTTAGTTTAGGATCACGTATTTAGTGACTCTTTCCGGATGACATACTCTTATAAAAAGAAGATGACGATGATAACAAAGCTGACACAGATCATAATAAAGCTCTATTCATGTCTTGACTTTTTCATAACAAAATGATGATCTTGCTGAAAGAAAGGAAAGCTTCATTTCACTTACTTAAGATCCCCTCCTGCTCGTGAATGGGTGAAAATGGAGAGAAGATAAAGCGAATGATCTAAAAATGAGATACTAAGTAAAAGCATGTGTGCAACAACATAATATACAATAATGTATTGTTTAAGATCATGTCACAATCAGGATTATTACTAGGAGAAAATTATCTTATGTGTGTACTGAGAAAAGAGATCATGATGATAATGATGACAAGGCATGATGTTGATATACATAACTTGCGCTATTCCCTACTGCTGCTGCTATTGTACGGGTTGATGATTAAGATCACATTTTCTTTCTTCTGATGGGTTTTGCAACACATTTTTTCAGCACATGAAATAGAAATGAGGGGAAAAAATTGAAATAGAGTGAACAGTAAAGTAAATGAGGAAGTTACTAATATCCTGCTGCGTTGCCGCAGTGGGAGAATGAGAAACTTAAGATTATTCTACTACTCCTCGGAGTCATATCCGGGAAGAGATGAAATCAATCCTTAAAGAAACAAGGAAATGATATTTATGATACGATACGATAGCTTCTCACAAAGGAGGAAAATAATGAAACAAGTCAGACTAACGTTGTTATAATTTGGCAAAAATGTCACATCTCCAAATGAAAACATATACTTTAGTTGGGCTGGCTGTATTGTATGTAAGCAATCATAAAGAAAGCTGAAAATTGTTGCGAAAAATGGAAGGAAGTTTGATAGTGAATAGGAAATAAAAGCTCCTTTTCCCGTTGGTTACATTACACGTTGGTTGGGAATGGAGGAGTTGTATTGAATAAGAACTCCTCTCCTGAGAAGAATGAATGAAATGAAGCCGAGCACGAAAATTGGGTTGAGCCTGCAGCAGCAGCCATTGAATATTATATATAAAATGCCATGCCATGTCCATGTTATTCTTTGAGAGGATTCTGCCTCCAGGGAAAAAGGCTTGAAATACTATAGTATGTATGTGCTTCAGTGAACCGTCTTCCTTTATTTCATTTCCCTCTGGAATGAAAATATTGCGCATAATGATTTCGAAATTAATATCGTATATTATTGATCCTACCATCGAAAAGAAAAGGTTATGAGGTAAGTTTGTATTAGTAAAAAATATTCCATTGATTTCCCGACTTTTATGGGAAGCAGGCATGAAAAAGTTTTTATGAAAAGTGGTTAATATCTTCTTACACCCTGTTTTCACCGAAATGAAATACATACATAAATGACGATGAAGGACGTAAACAGAATTAATTGGTATTCATGTCGAAAGTTTTCAAAAGAAAATAGTACAAAGCAAAATAAAAAATTTTTAAAGCATGAATAGTAATTGAATTTAATGTAAACATATAGGAAAAGATTGGGTTTAACGAAAAAAGACTTTTTGTGACTTTCTAATGTCAGGGAATTCTTTCATCTCTTATTTGTGGTACGGTAGTACCATGATCAAAAACAAACAGGCTCTTCTTACCACCAAACGATTTTTCTTTTATTTTAAGTTCAGTGTAATTTATGCAAAAGTCAAACACACGTCAAAAAAGCTAGAAATCAGAAGATGCGACACGACACGCGTGTTCTAACCGTTGGCATTCCTACTTGGGAAAGTTTCGAGAAGCCAGGCATAATATCACATTCTTAAAAAAGCTTCTACAAAGCGACATATCTACACAGAAGAATAGAAAAGCGGAATCATGGAATGCAGAAGGTTTTGAGGGAATCTAATACCTAGTACCTAGCTAAAAATGAGCGAGTATGGCTAATGGCTACGGTAGCAACACTTAAAAGGGTGCTATTGGTAGCATTATTGTACCTGCACTACCTGCTTATTTATTTTTAGGCGGATTTAAAGTTTAATTCCTACTCAGGTATGTTGCCTACCTTACTAAAAGCTTGTTTGATCTTTACTTGTTGTCGTCCCTGGCTTTACAAAACTTTCCAAAAACAGCATGCATTTGAAATACCTATGCATAATATCGAGCTGTATGACATTGCATCATATCATAGCCTTTTATTATGTTCACAGGAAAAAATAGAAGCGGGTGGGGTGGGTCGGTGGGTGGTTTCCTTTGACCTCTGATATCACAATAAATACATGTAAAAATCTGGAAAGCATGTAGAGAAAGCATAATTAAATACGAAAATATACAGTTGAATTATAAAGATGCCTTGCAAAATCAAATCGAATTTTATTGCGCATTTGAACATTTGAAGTTGAGTCTGAATTAGATCAAAAACGCAGAATTTTTCCACTACGTGCTTTTCATCGGTTCATTGGCTCTCGAAAATATTTTAGAATTGATCCCTCTCTTTCGTTACTCTGTCACTTACGTTAGCTCTCTTTCGAAACACTGAATCTAAAATGAAACCGAAACCGATCGATAGAGGAAACTTGTTTTCTACAAATAAATTGTTCATTATGATTTTGCCAAGTTTTTTTGTGGCTCTTCTATTTAAAACTAATGTACGCAAAACAAACAATACAGAATTGTAAAGAGGTACGAAGCCTATAATCTTCCCACCTCTTCTTAGTTTTCTATCAATTTCACACTACTCATTTTTGTACTCATCCATGTTGTAAGGTATGACTAACGTGGAGTTGAGATAATTTTATTTATTTATTTATTTCTTACATTAGTGCATTAGTCTAGCGTCTCACTAATTCTTTAGCATCCGAAAGTAGAATCGATACCGTGCTTGTGATAGCTCATCTATCAACAGAGTTGAAATTATGCTACAATCTGGTGTAATACTACCCTGCAGTGATTTACCTAATTTACTTTTTAAAAGCTGCGATTTCTTTTTTGGTTCATGCAAATTCCAAACCAGGCATGTTGGCAGGCTTAAAGTAAACTTTTGTAAACCATGGCCCACAGCCACGAGTAGATTTGTCAAATACATACTTAAAGATAATGACGAGGCTGCGATGCGAAACGTTAAAAGCACAAAACGTGGTTTGAGGTTTTTTGCTTCCTCCAACTCTCATACAAATGAAATGAGAGCTGAGTAAAGTTGCATGGAATTGAAAGCTTACACACACTACTTGTTGCATATCGCGTAATCCTACTTTTGTCCACGGTATTACGAGGTTTTACAATAGAATGGACGAAATGAAATATAAGTGCTTACAAAGTTTTTTATGCTATTGTAAATAGAATAGGTACACGCATAGGTAGGCAGATATGAAAATCCTTTCGTTTCGCTACATCATAATCATAAACATTCCCAAGGATAATTTTTTCACATGAGGTTACATGTAGCCAACAAACATGATCATGGTCGCGTAAAAAACAATGTTTGTCTTATTCAAAATCAACTGGATGAGCCATGCATCATTTTCAGTATGACTAAGTACATATTCCCATTGTTTGTTGTGTCCAGTCCAGTTCACTCGTGTAGGGCACATGTATACTTCCATTTTTTCAGGATCTCAATCTTAATTAGCAAAATATATTCATTCATCATTTCGTGTTCGAAAACCAAATAGAAATAATTAAAGAATAATCTATAATCATGAGTAACTGTCTTTCGGGGTGCTGCCGCTGCGGACCTTCTGAGATGTCGAGGCAGGTGACGGCAATTTCAATTGCTGATTTGGTAAGCGTTCTTTATAGTCAAATTAATTGTTATTGTTTTTGATTAACTGTGATTATATTGTTAAGGAACATTATAGCTTTGATCCTCAATTTTTGCAGTTGACATCAATAGTATTCGTTATATATGAAACCTCCAATTTCGGGCTGCTTACTGGGATCATTCAGCCAAGGTCTGAGTGGAACTGTACCGAGAATTGTACAACAACTCTAGCTGAATACATTCCTGAGAAGTTGCTTTCAAGATTTGATTATGAAAGTAAATAGCAAAAGAATGCTTCAGCAAAGAAGCCTTGCAATTCACCTTAAAAATATCAGACATTTAAATTTTGATTTCTCTGTACTAGCATTTACCGTTATGTGCATGATCGTCCTCGTCTTTTTGGGGTTCATAATTGAGGGGTCCCTATATTCCAAGCTGAAGACAGCGAAACGACTAGTAAGTTCATATTGAATAGTCATTTAAGTAATAGAAATGAATTGATCTTTAAAATATTTTTTCTGTACAGCAAGTCCACCTTTTCTGCAAACAATGGTTCGAGAGGCGAATCGTTCTGTTTCTCATAACCGTAGTAATGGCTGTGGGTAAATACCTTCGAGGGTTCTACACATTGAAGTTTGACGGAGTGATTGATATAATCACGAAGACTTACAGGATCGTCTCTGTCTTTATGGTGAAGTGTTTCATGAAAGAACTCGAAATGACCGTTGGAATCGTTTACATCAAACCACCAAAGCCAAGAAAGAAAGGATCTCTTTCATTGAAATGATTTGTAACGATTGTGGAAATGAATCCTCATGCTTTCATATGAAAAACTGATTTCTAATCTATCTGTAATTCGAAAGTATATCAGCTTAATTTTTAAACTAATTTTAATGCATAGGATTTAGTAATCTCATTAAATTAATGTACAGAGAATCTGTATTTGTTTTGTAGAAAATGTTTTCACAAAAGAAAAGACAACCAAGTAGCGTAGCATAGCGTATAAGGAATTTTTGTTATATGTATCTTAAACTAAGAAGAGTCCTAAAGTGCTGAAAAGACAAAGATTTCTGATGAATTTCGGAATACATTTAGTTTCTTCAATTTTATTGCAAATCCTCTAGTGTTTTTCTTGAAATCGTGAGTCTTGAATCAATGCATTAAATTAAATTGAAAACGGGACAAAAGACTTGTTGAAAAGGACGACGAAGACAAAGGCCCAGTAGGAAAAGAAAGTTTTGCTCTTTTCATGCAGCTTGAGCCATTCAATATGCAAACTGCATTTGTACCTTCTGCTGATTTGTGAAACAAAAAAGAATTGGCAAAATCAAAACATGCTGTACTACAGCTCTGGCATAGCACATAATCTGGTAACTTTCAGTCGATTCTATAGACTTTTTCCTACAATAGATATCCATTATTGGCATACATATTGACACATTTGCAAATCTACAATGCATAAATCTACCTGAAATACTTTTTGCAGAACAACTTCCCAGTTCATCTTGAGTCTGCGACACCACCTCTGGGTTTCATTATTGCAGATGAAAATGGCACGAGCTGTATTATTTGATATGTAATTATTCGCATAATCCAAATCTTATTTTCGAAATTCAGGAGCTACCAAACAAACTCCATGATATATAAGACTTGAAGTGTTTTTAGAACCTCATTTGTATTTTTGAACTCAGAAAACACTGTTGCACACATAAAGAAAAATTTAGGACGATGAATCCAAAGGTAAGTTGCATTTGTATTCTATTTCGTTTAGCTATGCCATCTAAGTTTCTAGGCTTTGTTGCAATACAAAATTATCGGGAGTTCTTTGTTGTATGCACTTCCAGAACTTCACGGCTTTCCTGATGGCTCTCTGCGCCATCTTCGCTTTGGCGATGGCCCAACTCCCCGCTCCTGAACTTCACCGCTTTCCTGATGGCTCTCTGCGCCATCTTCGCTTTGGCGATGGCCCAACTCCCCGCTCCGTCTGTTGCTGGAAAACCAACTCGGGGCAAAATGAACGGTAATTATTAAAATGCATTAAGTTGAGGATATAACGTTATATGTACAGTTAGTAAATATTTTTCGTTCTTAATTGTGTAGAGGATCAGTTAGCTGCTTCCCTCGGAGTTGACTCTCGAGTTTTGTACGAGGATTTGCTTGCAATCTCTGAAGACGTGTCACGCTTACAAGGACAATTTTAAAATGGACTGTTAAACTCGTGATAATCGTATACAAAATTTTTACTTCTTTTTTCTCTACTGACGCAGCAATAAAATGTGCGATGAAGCTTTTATTCTAGCTCTTATTGCAATATAGTGCATGTTTACTTGTCCTCAATATTCTACATTATTATCATCATAATCACAGAAAGGTTAATTAATTATATTGTAAACTAGCAGGTAACAGAATTTTAAAAGATGTTTCTTTCAAGACACTTTTCTTGTCTGATTACTCTCTCAAATCCAAACTTGGTTAGATCAATTTTCTTAAACCCTCCTTCCAAAATCAGTTCCATAATAGCATGACCTGCGGCAGGAACTTGTTGAATACCTGTAGAGAAAAAGATTTGATCCGATATTGCTCCATGTAATTAACTAGAATATAAAGTCGTGATATTTAGATGTATCTATCAAAAACACGAACCGTATTAATTACTTTAAAAAACATTGTCTCATTTCGGTTTAAAGTGTCAATTAAATTGATTTTCAATGACCTTCAGGTTTTCCATAGTAGGTGCACGATTTGCAAGTATAGGCCAAATATCTGTGTCGAAGAAGCTATAGTCAACCTCCAAATTTTCACATGAGGGCTCATCTTCATCCCTCTCTGGACAACGTCCAGTGTAAAAGTGGCCTGGCTTTCCCTCGGGTCTAAAAAACCAACGCATTCAATCATTTCCGTAACTTTCATTAATGTGAACCTTTTCTTGTTAAAATCAACTTGATCACATACCTACAATAAACACCTGTCGGATCGAAGAATGAGGGCATCACTTTATCATGTAGACCTGGTACATCTATGAAATAGACGTAACGTTTTCTGCAAAAGAAATAAAAATAAGAGCTCGTCAAAATTACAGTCATTCGTAATCCATCAAACCAAAGCATTATTAGTTTTAGCTCGACTTTAGCTACCTAGGCTCCACGGGCAGGGGTGTGCTGAGAAGTCCTTTTCCTGTTCCGATTCCAGCGAGCCTGCTCACGTACCCTGAGTTGTATCCTGCCGCTATTACGCAGTGTTCGAATTCGATGTTACTCACTTGACCGTCTTCACCTTTCAACTGAAGTTGCGTGGGCCCAATGTTATTTTCGGTTCCATCGCATTCTTTCCTGTCAAATCCCACGACTTCTCCGGACACATAATGTGCTCCGAGTGAAAGCGCTTTTTTCTTGAATCCATTAAGCAATGACCACGGATCAAACCTAAACAAT
>JAHZNI010002420.1:0-25248 GCA_027744415.1 Seira ritae | reverse complement strand
GAACTTTCAACAAATGACCTTAAATTCAATAGGCTTCTTTCTGGATGTAAGGAGTACCTATGTACCAAATTTCAGCCCAATCGGACATAATGGCACAAAGTTAGAGCACGGACAGACGGACGGACACACATGAAAGCATAATGTTGCTGCACTGCGTTTGCTAAATAATAATACTAATTAGACGCTCTTTTTGGCCAATAAATCAGGTTAATTAAAATCAAGTGAGAAGAACTGCATCTTGTTTCTTGCATTGTTTTACGAAAAATTGATTTTTGAATATGACAGTCAATTCATTTACCATATCATTTGCATGCACTTTATATTGCAGCTCACATCTCTCGCATGGTGCATAGGTGATGGTGTGATTGTGGTGACGACACGCCATAAAAAAAGGCTTAAAAAAGCTATGAAAACAAGTCATTAAGTGGATAACATATTAGGTATAGCATCCAGTACGGCTTGGCTGCACTCCACCTTTCCTACGTGTTTTCCTAAAACATGAACGTGAGCATTTTCTTTACTTTTCGCATTTTTTTTCATTTTTTCACACCTACATCTACAATCTCCATCAGGCAAAAGAGGCAAAGTGTAATGTGTAAAGCTTTTTTCTTCTATGGTACCTACACCTACAGCAGCAGCAGAACAGATACAGAAGGATTTAAAATCGCATTTATATCAACTCGGTTCATTCAACATACTAATATAATGTTAAGATATGTTACCGCTTCGAAAAATACATATTTATTTTTACGTGCTATAGTGCTGTCTGATATTCATAAGATTCATAAGTCACTTTAGTCATCTTTAGTATAGTAGTGCTATACTTTATAAAGCCTACCACATTTATAGTTGATTTGATATATAATATACATAGTACCAATTTTGAGAGAGGTCTTGGTGTTGATGATGACGATGAAGTATTGCATGAGAGAAAAATGTATGGTTGCGTTGCATTTGCAGCTGTGTGGCTGTGCTGTGGCAATAAGGTGTAAGTAGTAAAAGCAGATGGGAAAGGGGAAAGATTGGCAATTGGCAATCACATAAAAATATCCTACAAATCCAGGCCGCAAGCTTAAAAATTAAATGCTGCTGGCAAAAAAATTATTATAAGCCTAACTAAAGTATTCAATTCAATATAGTTAAGTGTGCAACGTACAATAATATTACTACAGCATATTATTCTTAGTAGAACGGAGGAATACTTACCTTTATTAAATGGAAACCGCAATATCCTTTTAAATCCCTTTTTCTGATCTGATAACTCCCTGTTCTGTTCGTGTAATGTTGTTCGAGTTCATCAATTAAATATTTAACATGGACATGTGAAGAACCACGTCTTCGTTATTGAACGATATAGTCGCCGCCGTCGTCGTCATTTCCACACTGACCATTTATCAATTTCCCATCCTTTATTTATTTATTGTGATTTTGTGAGAAGTAAAGAATGACCGCAATAATTGATTCTTGTGAAACACACACCGTCACACGCTTTGGCTTTAATCAATAAATATTATTTGTGGGATTGTGATCGTGGCTGGACTGGATCTGCATAAAAAGCTGAGACATTAATAATAATGGCAGCAGTGTTTACTTTGTCTTCTTTTAACGAGTTGGGTTGTACTTGTCAATGATGGATGAATGATATACATAGTTTGGTCATTCTTATGCATACTTCTTTTCACTTGTAAATTATAAATGATTTAATTATTGTTGAATATTTATATTTTCCTGCATCTGATAAAAAGAAGGAAGTGTATTTTCTCTTAGCTGCAGTAAAAATTGTTGAACTGTTTAGAATAAAAATATTGGAGGTAGAAAATGGTGCTGATTATAATGAATTACTACTAGACGAAATGAGCCTTATTGTAAATTAAACCTTATTACAAGGTTTTATGATCATGGTCAGCGGAGTTCTATCAACTAAAGAAATGTTTATAATACGAGCCTTAGAGAAGATTCTGAGTGACCGCGAAATTAAGCGGTCACATCATGCGCAGCTGAAAAGAGCCTGTGAAGCTGCTTTAGGTAATTACAAAAATTGATAATTGATAAAAATTGACAAGGTATTTAATATTTTGTAGTGTTTGATATCTAAAGCTTCACTTGTATGTACATTTGCATTTAAATAAACAGAGGACGTTAAATTAGCGTTGCAAGCTATTCAAGCCACCTCGCCAACCTCAGATTCGACCGCTGTTGGGGACAATGCTTCGGCAGCACTTCCTCTTCCAAAGTCGGAAACGTCTATTCCAATCGACTCCGAGAAGTATTTTGTTCCTTTCGAGCTTGCATGTCAAAGTAAAACTCCGAGGATTGTTGTAACCGCCTTAGACTGTCTGCAGGTATGTCTGTCTGACCTTATGATATTTTATATGCACAAGAATTGAATTAATGCTCACGTTGGCATAATAATGCATTCTTAATTCTTATAATTTACTTTTAAATAGAAATTGATAGCATACGGTCATCTAACAGGAAACTGTCAGGATTCTACTACGCCAAATCGGAAGCTAATCGACCGAATCGTAGAAACTATATGTGGCTGTTTCATTGGTCCAACTACTGACGAAGGAGTACAACTTCAAATTATAAAGGTATTGCAATTTTAAAATAACATGGGCCAGGGTGCAGTGCAGGTTATTACAGGTTTTTAAATACCATGCGATCACTCATGAATTTCTTGTTCGTGCAGGCGTTGCTCACGGTCGTTACTTCCCAGCATGTTGAAATTCACGAAGGGACCGTTTTACTAACGGTTCGTACGTGCTACAATATTTACCTGGCCAGTAAAAATTTAATTAACCAAACAACAGCAAGGGCTACGCTAACACAAATGTTGAACGTAATTTTCTCGCGGATGGAAAACCAACATGCTCTTAGTCGTCATTCAGTTAGTGAAACTAGTGTTGGAAGTGCTGTAAATTCAATATACAAAGACTCAGGTCATGAAGATTATAATGGTGCTGCAACGCCGGGCGAAATGGCTGAGAGAGATAACGAAAATGAAGATGCATCTCCATCTACACCCGAGAAACCAGCCCTTGAAAGCAATTCTTCGCCCAGTACTGATTCTCACAAATCTTCCGATGCTGGCGTAAACAATAATAATGAAGAAAAAGAAATCCTCGAGAAAGTTAATGATGATCCCATTAAAGAGCCAAATGATGGACCGGCTAATGACAGTGGAAATAGTGAGACGGTGGTTGCTAACATCGAGGAAAAGACAGTTGAAATCGAGTCGTCAACATCAGCAAATGATGATGATGCTCAGCGTCTTGAAAGTAAAATGGAGGAAGTATCTCAACAAGATAAGGAAGTTTCTACGATGTCGAATGGGAATGGAAAGCATGAAAACGAAGACAATGCTTCTGAAGATAGTGATCAACGAAATGTTGAAGTCGTCGAAAAGATTGAGAATGAAACTAGTTCGGGTGGTCCAGATATTAAAGTTCATGAGCCTGAACCTTCTCCGCATGAAATAGCAGAAAACTTGCTTGAAGACTTGCTAGAAAAGATGGGTAAGTTTTGTGTTTGTCTTTTGTTTAGGTTGTACTCGAAATTATAAATGCAAGCCTTTTGAATTCGCATGAATGATTACTTGTAAATTATTTGTGATGTTCAGATGAATCTTCTCACCAATCAATCGTTGCTGAGTCGCCCACTCCCTCAGCAATTTCAGAAGAATCCTCTGTTCAACACAATCATGTTTCATCTCCAACTACGCCAACAATAACTCGAGTGCCTTCGCAGGTATGCCGGTGTTAACATAAACATGCTAATGTTTTGCAAAACATTTACTGATTTTCTTTGAATTGTGTTACGAATAATGATGTATGTGTATCTATTGATTTTGATTGTATTTTGCAAACAATCCAGTATTTGCGAATAATGATGGATGTGAAGGTGATCAAATTTTAATTCTCCCTTAATGCACTCTTGCACAGTTCGCCTCCACCCCTATTTTATTAATGTCTTAACGTTTGCATGATCATGATACACCTATTTTTCTGCCAGGGAAAGCAAAATATGACAGTCTTTTTTCGTTTTTATTATCTATGGGCGATTCGCACTCTTTGTTTTGCTGGACAAAGTCTCAAAGTTTATGCATATATGTCAGAATGGAGATAATGACCGTGATTTGTTTTGATCATTCCTCAGGAAAGCATGGATGCATCGGCTGACAATGATAGTGCCTCAGCTCATTTCGTTCATATTCTTCAAAAGGATGCGTTCCTAGTGTTTCGAGCTTTGTGTAAATTATCAATGAAGCCTTTGCCGGAAGGAGCTCCTGATCCAAAGTTAGTACCTTTTCGTAATAAGGATTTCAATTTGTCAACATTTACTCAAGTTATAATTGCGCCTTCAACTTATAGATCTCATGAGTTGCGGTCCAAAATCTTGTCTTTGCAACTTCTGCTATCTATTGTTCAAAATGCCGGGGAAGTGTTTAAATCGAACCCAGTTTTCATCACTGCGATCAGGCAGTATCTGTGCGTGGCTTTGTCAAAGAATGGTGTGTCCTCCGTCCCAGAAGTCTTTCAGTTGGCCTTGGCCATCTTTTTGGCTTTGTTGGCTAACTTTAAAACTCACCTGAAAATGCAGATTGAGGTCACTTGCAATTTTGTCTTTATTTCTCAAAGTTTGAAAAATTATTAGTGAAGCCATATTAAATTTTGATTTCTTAAAAATTCAAAATGTGTACAGGTGTTTTTCAAGGAGATTCTTCTTCCGTTAGTGGAAGCCCCTGGATCTTCCTTCGAGCATAAATGGCTTGCCGTACAAGCTCTGACGAGGATATGTGGTGATGCGCAGTGCATCGTTGATTTATACGTGAATTATGACTGCGACTTGTCTGCCGCCAATATTTTTGAGCGTCTTGTCAACGACCTAAGTAAAATTGCTCAAGGTAGACAAGGAATCGACCTAGTCGGAAGCAATGCAGTTCAAGAGAAAGCTATGAGAGTAAAAGGAATCGAAGGGCTAGTTGCAATATTACAATGCATGGTGGAGTGGAGTCAATCGTTGTATGTTAGTACCAACAGCCAATCGAATCTAGGTACGACTAAAAAATCTAGACTCGCATGGAGTTTATTAATTGATTGCTAAAGATTATTGGCTATTGCTGTATTTATGCAATAGGTTCTGAGAGAAATGCCATCACTCATGAAGACGAACCTGAAACTAGGAAAATGGAATCAGAGTATAATCCTGAACAATTTGAGCAAATTAAACAGCAGAAGGACATTTGGGAACATGGAATTGAATTGTAATTTTCCACACTTTGGTATTCCTTAAGTAATATTATATTGGGGTTTATGGATAAATTGATCATAATTTACTCCGATTTGTTGATAGATTTAATCGCAAACCTAAACGGGGAATAGCATTTCTTCATGAGCGTAAATTGCTTGGAGAAACACCTGACGAAGTAGCGTATTTCTTTCATACTGATGACCGCTTGGACAAAACAGTGGTGGGCGAATTTCTTGGAGATCCGGACAAATTCCACAAGCAGGTAAATGCTTAATTTTTATTTGTAGATACTACTTAGTCTAATTCATAAAAGTCATTTATTCTTGGTCTATCGTTATTTTAAAGTAATAGGAGATACTTAACTTTACTTACCGTTTACCTTAATATCTTCTTGTTCTGTAGGTCATGTACGCCTATGTGGATCAAATGGACTTCAAAGACAAAGATTTTGTAACAGCTTTACGGTTATTTCTGGAAGGGTTTCGTTTACCTGGAGAAGCTCAAAAAATAGATAGGCTGATGGAAAAGTTTGCTAGCAGATACTGTGAATGCAATCCCACGTAAGTGTTAGTTGTATTTAACGCTGAACTAAGGTCTTATGTCGTTGCTATCTTTTATCATTTTCCCTTACATCAATTGCAATTTAATTTGCTTTTAGGAACGGAGTGTTCGCGAGTGCCGATACTGCTTACGTATTGGCGTATTCCATCATTATGTTAACTACTGATCTACACAGTCCCCAGGTACCTGATTTCCTTATTAAATGTTAACACAGAATACGTATGTACCTTTCGTAATACTAATTCTAATTGCTTTCTGTTGGCGGTGCTTCTAATAGGTGAAGCATAAAATGACAAAGGAGCAATATATAAAAATGAACCGAGGCATAAATGACAGTCGCGATCTTCCTGAAGAATATCTTTCGCAAATTTACGACGAGATTGCAGGGAATGAGATAAAAATGAAAGGGTCCTCCAAACTGGGAAAACAAGGTAAAACGAAAAGAATCGTGCCTAATTACTACTGCAGAATGTCGGAAGATTTTCGTATTTCATTAATGATTAAGCATATAAATTTTCCCAATCAGCAAATCTTCCGAACGACAAAAGACGACGATTACTGTGGAATATGGAGCTGGAAGAATTGGCAGCAACTGCTAAAAGTCTAATGGAATCTGTCAGCCATTGTCAGGCTTCATTTACATCTGCCAAGCATTTAGAACATGTCAAGCCAATGTTTAAGGTACTTTCAAGCAATTTTCATTGTCTTAATACATCTTAAGGATGCCAAGAGTAAACTTAAAAGAAGCGGATATTTTTTTAGCTGGCTTGGACTCCATTTTTAGCCGCTTTTAGTGTGGGTCTACAAGACTGCGATGACCCCGAAATCTCAAATTTGTGCCTCGATGGAATGCGTTGTGCTATTCACATTGCATGTATATTTCACATGAAGGTTTGTTTAAAACCTTTTTTATGAAGTTCAAAATCAAACAATCATAACATGATTTTTAATTAATGCTGTTTTATAGCTGGAACGTGATGCTTATGTCCAAGCTCTGGCTCGATTTACTCTACTGACAGCTAGTAACTGCCAGTTAATTGAAATGAAAAGCAAAAATATCAACACAATTAAAACATTGATTACTGTGGCTCAAACAGAAGGTAGAAATTACTCATGAATGAGTATTAAACAAAGATGCATCCTGAAGAGAATAACTTGTTCAACTTAAGCTAATATTTTTCGTTCATGTGCAGGCAACTACTTGGGGTCGGCTTGGCTTGACATTTTGAAATGCATTTCTCAGTTGGAACTAGCTCAATTAGCTGGTTCAGGTCATCGAACTGGAAAAGAAGTCTCAAAGAGTGCTCTTACTTGGGCTGCTTTAGGAGGCTCTACAGTTGAAAACCAGAATGATCCGATGTCTCTAAACTTGAACTTATTAGACCGTAAGGAAGCATAGAATATTGCCATTTGAAATGAAGATTGGTGATTAAAAGCATGTACATTGTAAATAGCGAGCGTGAAGGAATCGATTGGTGAAACCAGTTCTCAAAGTGTCGTGGTTGCAGTAGATAGGATATTTACGGGTTCTACGAGACTCGACGGAGACGCCATTGTTGACTTCGTGAAAGCCTTGTGCCAAGTACGTACAATTTGTTCATGCATATCGTGACTATGACCAGATAATGCGTTTCTAACCTTGCTACTGATTTGTTTTTCCATAGGTTTCAACTGATGAACTTACAAATCCACATCACCCAAGAATGTTCAGCCTGCAAAAGATTGTCGAGATTTCCTATTACAATATGGGCCGTATTAGGTTGCAATGGTCCAGGATTTGGGAGGTTTGCCAACTTTTATATTTCTTTGTATAATATTCTATTTATTATTTATTTAAGCATGACTTAAAAACGATGGAACTTATATTTAAGCTCTAAAATGAAAACGTGCAATTTTATTTTTTAGGTGTTAGGAGAACATTTTAATAGAGTCGGCTGTTCTGCAAACGAGGAAGTATCGTTTTTTGCAATCGATTCCCTCCGACAATTGTCCATGAAGTTTATTGAAAAGGGCGAGTTCGCCAATTTCCGGTTTCAAAAAGACTTTTTGCGGCCATTTGAAGTGATCATGAAGAAAAACTTGTGAGTTATGCAACGATAAGAAGTACAAAATCATCAGATACAACTTATGCCATTTCGAGAATATTTCAAACCAATTATTTCAACCGATGACATTTTAGATCTCCAGGAATTCGCGACATGGTTGTTCGGTGCATTACTCAAATGGTCAACTCACAATCATCGAAAATACGTTCGGGATGGAAAAATATTTTTAGCGTTTTCCATCTTGCTGCGGCTGATATAGATGCCAACATCGTCGATATGGCTTTTCACACCACTAACAAAATCATAGGTGAGCTGAAGCTGCTTGAATAGCTATTACTACTGGCGTTGTGGTTGCGTATGACTTCTACCAAGTGTTAACTTTAATAAACTATAACTTGATTTTCTGGCCATAGGAGACCTGTATGACAAAAGTTTGGTAACGCTTGTCGACTCCTTCCAGGATGCTGTTAAGTGTCTGTCGGAATTCGCTTGCAATGCTGCATTCCCTGATGTCAGCATGGAAGCTATCAGGCTAATTAGAAATTGTGCCAAATACGTTCATGAAAAGCCACAGGTACGTCATCTCGCATGCAAGTAGACGTGACATGTCTCGCATTTTTCCTACTTCCTGGGCATTCCATTATGTCTTTTAAGTTTTAATGATTCTTTTTTGTTTTGGTTTTAGCTATTGGTAGAACACAGCATGGATGAAATAACGGTGGCCGAGGAAGATCGCATTTGGGTCAGAGGATGGTTTCCGATCCTTTTCGAATTATCATGCATTGTTAATCGTTGCAAACTGGACGTGAGAACACGGGCGCTCACGGTAACTTTTCGAAAGATATCGATATCACGTCATTTTATTGTAATTATTTATTGGTGATTATATCACCTTTAAAATTTTCTTACGTGTATTCTAGGTTATGTTTGAAGTCATCAAAACATACGGCGAAAACTTTCAATCACATTGGTGGAAGGATCTTTTCCAAATTTTGTTTAGAATATTTGATAACATGAAGCTTCCCGAACAGCATCAAGAGGTATATTTTATCTACAGTTTTTACTGAATTTGTAAAGCTTATACTTAACGGCAAATATTTTTGACTTTGATTAATTTGGTGCCTTTTATATTCAGAAAGCTGAATGGATGACTACAACCTGCAACCATGCTCTGTTCGCCATCGTTGATGTCTTCACACAGTATTACGAGTCATTGGGTCCTTTGCTAATGGAGGATATCTTCACTCAACTAAGTTGGTGTGTTCAGCAAGGTAAGTATTTAACCGAATAAATTAAAAATCTGGCTGAATTTTGATTTTTCGACCGGGAACTTCAACTAATCTTTTCGTTTATAGACCACGAGCAACTTGCCCGGACTGGTACTCATTGCTTTGAACATTTAGTCATATCGAGTGGCTCCAAATTTTTGCCTACGGCGTGGGATTCTACTTGCATCTTCATTCGAAATATATTTAAAGCTACGCAACCTCAACAGCTCCTTTCGTATAAGCCATCAGAAATGGTAAGTAATGATGAATAAGGATAAAAATTGTTTCTAAAAACTTAACTCATGCATGTTTATGTTGATTTATTTACCTTTGCGTGTATTGCTTCCTGCAGAATCACGTGGATGATGTTAACAAGATTGAGAGTCACGTTTCCACTGATCCATCAAGCCATTTCTGCTCGGTAATTTGTAGAAACACTTGTTGATTAATTATTATGTACTGCATATTATTGAATTGGGTAAAAGTAACTTATGCACTGGTTTAAAAATAGGACCAAGATAAAATATTTTCAACGCTTTGCGTAAGGTGTATTGTTCAGCTTGAACTTATCCAGACCGTGGATAATATAGTTTTCTTTCCTGCTACATCGAAGAAAGAAGACGCTGAAAACTTAGCTCTTGCTCAGGTACGATTAATTTTATACTAATAACGTAATAGCATAGCATGTTAATTGATAGCATGACACACAATAACATGAAACCACTTTCATTCTACTACAGGCGGATGCGGATAAATTAAGTGGTTTCGATCAGCAGAAAGAGGAACAAGGAATGTACACTTTCTTAAGCAGTGCGAATTTGTTCCTGTTATTGGACTGCTTGGGAGAAGCTCATAAGTTCGCCACAGTTTTTAATCTAGACAATGAACAGGTAAGCACTTTGCTATTATCAGATTCTTAAACCTACTGTGATTTGAATTACCCTTTCTAAAATTCAGAGAAACATGCTTTGGAAGGCTGGTTTCAAGGGACAAAGTAAACCTAATTTGATACCACAAGAGACTCAAAGTTTGGCAACCTCGTTGAGAATCCTGTTTCGCATGTACCTTGATGAATCGAGAGCAGATTCGTTTGAAGAAATTGAAAAGAGGTTAATATTGACGTGCAAGGGAGCATTGGAATATTTTCTTTTGATCCCGTCAAACTCGCACAGAGACACGTGGACTAACTTGCTTTTGTTGTGCCTAACCAAAGTGCTCAAATTGCCTGAAGACAGAGTAAGTCATGTAATTAATATATTTCGTGAACATTTAAATCCTATTCGATCATGTTTTCATAAAATTGAATTAATTTCATCTTTAGTTTAAGACACATACAAGTCATTACTACCCCTATTTGTGTGAGCTGGTATGTGTGGACCTAAAAGCAGAACTGAAAGCCGTCCTCCGCAAATATTTTATGCGCATTGGCCCTGCGTTTGGAATTTGTAATGCTGTGCCACAGTGTTTAACACCCAGTGCCAATTCTGGAAACCCCAGTATATCGTCTCTGGGCAGTGCTAGTGGTCTTCAAAACCAAAATTGACCACTGGTTCATTTAATCTTTTCTGCCAACAAACGCAAACTGATTATTCCAACTCCTCCCTTCTCGTACATACCTTTCAGGAAGATAAACCTACTTACGTGCGTCTGACAATTTACAAGCAGTGGGTGATACGCCAACTGAAAAAAATCGGTAAAGGATCATCATGGGATGTGTGTAGTATTTTGAGTATATATATCATAAAGTACCAAACTAATTTTACATCTAATGTGTATTATTTTTAAGAAGTAGGTATACATATGTAGCTCATGATTTTACGAAGCTAGGTACCTCCACTTTCTACGCTTTCAATCCGTCGCATAGGTCCACCTTAAAGCAGAATATTATGTATTGTACTTGTCATCATTAAGTCGTTATTGTTTATCTCTCGGGCTTAAATAGTCTCAAAACCTGTAATCATCACCAGAAATATGCAAATTATCGAAATGGTGAGACTACTTACATTCTGAATTATGCAAAGACAAAAAGCTCATGTTAGTTGGCAGTTTTATCCTGTTTTAAAAGTAAGGATTGGTAACTGAAATTGACTAATGGAAATTAGTGGTCTTAATTCAAGATGTCGATGTATGGGCTAGGTTTAAATGTGATTTTAATATTCCACGTTATGTTGAAACATCGGATAATAATCTAAAACCATTATGGTGCCACACATTCCTAAAGAATTAAGACAACCTATTTATGATGAATATAAGCGTAACACCAAAATTATTAATTTATTATACGTAGCTGGTCGTTTTGATGTTTGTATTAGAAGAGATTACTTGTGTAGGTATGAAAGTTTGGTGAGATGTTTGTGTTTTAGTTCATTATTCTTATTGCCCTGCGAAAGATTGTGATACATACTATCTTTTTTGACGCATGGTGTGCCTATTTTAGTACTTCGGTCTTGGTTTATATTCTAGAATTTCAGCATAAACGCCGTTGATAGTTTTTGTTACATTTACTGTGCAGAATTAGAATTTTACCGAGTAAAACTGTTTAAAATCTCTGGTTTGAGGATTGAGTTTTTTAGTATAGTAGCTGCATTTATTTGTGTATCATGTTCTCGTTATTCTTTCGTGCAAAATTGGTATAAAGGTTGATCATTATTATGAATAAAAATCATAAATGCTTCATGTTGTTATGTATTGAGCCATGTAAAATCATTAATTTTATGAACGGTGTTGATTAATTAAAGTTTAATTTATAATGGTGCTTGTCAGGCGCTGGTTCCTTAATGGTAATTACTATCACTTTTAGCATAACGGTGTTAAATGAATAAAAACTATTATTTATCCAGCTCTGAACTTGTTCTGCGACAAATACATTGTATTTATTTCTATAATATTATAAATAATTATTATTTTTTCTTGTTCTTACACATAAGTATATGCATCTTTTGAACGAACGAACGTTAGAAGTATATTATTGAAACAAACGGTGAACAGAAAACAGGAGAAAGTTCATGATCTCTATCTTTTACGTTCCTTGCACCACGTCATAACGCAATCGTTATTTCTAAAACTTACATGCTACACTTCTAGAATAAATAAACGTTAGTATACGACGAAGAAAAACAGGATCATAGAAGACATACATTTAAAAGCGACGCTGCGTACGATTTTAAAAGGGTTCCTTGCTTCTTTCCATCAATATTAAGAAAATTACAAATTATATTTATCAGATAAAATGTTAAGGGTTAAAGTTGCTGCAAGGCTATGGTTTATGTAGTTAGCTATGGCTATGGCTATGCAAACGGACACGACTTATGGTTAGAAAGCTAATGGTAATATTACAATAATCATTACACATTTGCATCTAATACTTGCTTTAATAACTACGAGAGCTGTCGCTTACAAATTAATAATTTTTAACTCCTCAGTGCGTGTAGTTTAATTTCGCTAGTATATTTCAGACTTATTTGATAACGTAAATATTCGCATGAAGGTAATAATATTTAATAACAAAAACCACCGATGAATACATAGACAAAATATATTATCGAATCGACTTTGACGAATTCATTTATCAAATATGAATGTCGATGTGCCAAGAAGAGACAGAAATGGCAATTATTCTTATCTTAACAATGTATATAGTTTGGTTTCTGGATTTGAAGTGATCGATATTTCTTGACTTTAGGAAGTGATGTTCATGTTATCGTCGACTTCCACCTCTGGCTCCTCAGGTAAAGGATCAGGTATACGTCAAGTATACATCATTTCTGCCATTGGGCTCATCTTCTTTGGAATATAAACATACTCATCCAAATAACTCGCGAGCTCGTTAATAGTTATGTCATCATTCATTGTTTCCATCAGCGCCTGTTGCGAGCAGCTGGAGGGAGAGCCATCTACGTTTTGATTTCTTTGTTCCAGGGACTGTTCCGACAAATCACCACTCTCCTCTTGAATTGTTGGAAGGACAGATCTCAAATCACACAAATTAAGCTTCATTCGTCTTCGCCATCTCAAGGTTTTGTTTCGGCGACAGAAAGATCCAGTCGGGAACTTGGTTGCCCGTTTCGATTGAGTTTTGTCCTTCAGGGAGAGCGTTGCGAAATTCGGTAAGCTTGATATTGGAGTCGCCTCTTTGAAGATATTACTACTGCAACTGGGCGTAGACGCTGAGGAAGGAGCCAGGTGTTTCTCCAATTTCGAAGATGTTGAGGGAAGCGCGGCATCATCTTCTTCTTCTTCAATTTGTGAGCTTAAAAGCTTCTTGGCGTTCTTCTCAGAGGCAACAATAAACTTAAGGGGAGATGAGGCCAACAAACCAACTTTCTTCCGCTTCTGAATTGCACTGCTCAGCGTTCTTTTCCAGAAATATGGGAATGGAGTCTCCTTCGATCTTTTCCTCGTACATTTACATAAGCTTTCACAGGAAGAGCAGACCGGACCCAAGGAAAGATTTTTCATATTGATGACTTCAAATGGCACAGATTCTGTTTTCGAGCCCGAAGCAATAGTTGCAAGCGGTGGGACAGGAATGGGGATGGGAATCACGGAATCAGACATGATTACCTGCAGGAAAGATAGAAGACCATAGTAGACAATTCAAAGCTCGCTGCAAATTACGATGATTGTTAAAACATTGACTGAATAATTTCTTCGCACATGCTGCCATGCTGCAGTTTTATGCGTCGAACGGATAGGAATAAAAAAATTGTACAAAATACTGAATTCAAAGAGAAAATGCATTTCGTTGGAGTGACCATAACATTTAACTTACGTTGTTGATGACATAGCAGTTTCATTTGAAATTTTTGAAGGACGATTTCGTTGGTCGCCAATTTGATTCGACTCCTAAATTCTAATGAACAGTTTAAATTGAACTAAGCCCAAACGCATGTGGATGTGCTTTCTTTGGCGCTTTCCTAAAATAATATGTTGTATGTTGAAACCTTGAACTTGCCTTGATATTTGTTCAACTGCAACCATCTAAGTCAAACTTAAGTTATATTTAATTGACAAATTATTTAATTAACAACAATTTTAATTCACAATACTAATAGATTACTTCACGAACATTAATGCACTATCATTTTGAAATGCGTATTTAATATAATGGTTTATGCTCATTCGTTTTACTAGTGCTTTCGATACATCTGAAACAAGAGTACGTTTGGCAATATGACCACTCAAAACAAACAACAACAATACCTTTCAATGTATAAATTCAAGAGTAAAAGCATCATATCAGCATCATCGCATAAAATAATACGCATAACCTTCGCGTGTGATTCGGTACGTTTGGCAATCCACATGTTGTAGGGTTAGGGCTTAGAATCTCATGCATGTAAAATGTTCGAGGGAAGACAAATCTGCGAGTCATCATTAGCATAAAAGGCTCTATAGGACAGGTAAAAAAGGCACTGTGCGAATGGCGAAGCATTATAAAGATATCGAGATGTAGGGAAGGAGTATTGTAATGTAATTCATTTACAGAAATATTACAGCATCAATATCATCATCGAAAGAGTTATCTGCCAGCTCGTTATAGGCGAAAAATATTTATATTTTTAATTTTCTTCCACGTAGCGAAAAAGTCTCAACATACCCCACTTCGCTCGTGTGGGTTGTAGATTAAATGGATTGAGCAAGATAGAAATAACATATCGGCCGAACAGGAACAGCAGTTATAGACATAATAGACCTCCGAACAAACACCGGAAGAGATTTTTCATTTTTCTGCTTGTCTTTTGTGAATTATCTTTAAGTTGATTAAGTTGAAGTGAGGTTATTCCGAAAATTCCATGTATTTCTGACTGTTAAGCGATATGTGAACTACTTGCCAAAGTTATCATCAATCAGTTATTTTTTGAAGTGGTGAAGTTCCGTATGACCATAAGAGGATCAAGGATGTTTTGAAATTATAACGACAGAAGTTAACAGATCATAGTTCCTGTTTCAGATTTCAGATAAGACTTTTTCTGCCGGAATCGATTTTTAACTTGTAAGACATTATAATTATTTTCTTTAAAAACCTATTTCAAATCCTAGGTGTTGATATTGATAGTAGTAACAGCACCAGAGAAAGTTGGTGAAAGTAGTCAGGATCGTCTTTTTGATCGAGAAATGATTTTTTCGTTACTTATGTTGTTTGCAGGACTAAGTAGTGCAATTCAATCATGTCAGATGTTTATAGATATTATTTTTAAAGACGACTGCTCATATTTTGTACCCGACCTGTGATAACATCATAAGAAGGTCTATTACTATTACAATTACTTTAATGATTTTCCCACATTCTCTGATAGCACATACAAAAGGAAAGATGGCTGGGAGGAAAAGCCATGGCGCATCACAAAGCTTTTACAGTCCTTCTGGAGGAGGTTATGGGGAGTTCTCATCGTACTCATTCGGAGGTGAAGGGGACATGTCGGAGCAAAATTTTGAATCCTTCGATTATGGCAGTACAGCACCTCAAACAACGGATAGTGGAAGTGGATATTATGATCCAAGAAAAGCAGCAGGTAAATCATACAATAATATCATGTTTTTTTGTCTATATGCTGTATTTAAAGTATTTAAGTATTACCATTCGGTAATTACGATTTGGAAAGGCATTCATTTTTTGTTTAATCTTCTTAGCTCCAAACTATTTCGTGCCTACCCAACCTCCACCTGGTGCAGCCTCTTCAGAATTCGACGCTAACTTTCTAGCGGTTTTCTAAGAAAATTTGCACCAGTACTTATCTTTTGGACATCAACTTTTTCTTTCACTTACCTATCTACTCATACATTTCTGTAGACAAGTAGTAGAACTTGATTTAGGGTGCAAGTATTCCAATCTATATATTTGTAACGCCAAGAACTATTTATATTATGAATGTTATGTAAATCTTAGACTAATTCAGAATAAAGTCAACCCGATATGAAATATCGCTATTTACAAATTACATGCTTTCGTATTCCTTAAGTGTAAAATATTTATGTATTTCAACATCATCTGATTCATCTGTCATCAAAAGCTAAAAAATGTTCTCGACATATCTATCAATTTTCGTTTAAGTATGACTGCCACAATATGCAGAAATATGTGAAGGCAATATGATAGATTAAAATACTCAACATAATAATATCCATGAAACTTACATTGTACATGGTATAACTGGTCATTACTAATTAATCTCCTTCAAGTACACTGTCCCGTTAAACGTGACAATAATTTTATGGACTATTGTGAAACATACAGATCCTATTCTTCATGTCATCACACATAGGCATAGAAAAAAAATACGAGGAATGAATGGAAGCTATTATGTATGACGTGTGTGGTGAGTGTGTGAGGTCTGTTTCATTTGAAATGAAGTAGGAAAAGCGTGTGGGAACTATAGTGCATGAGACTCCCTTGCCTGATGATTTTTGTGAAAACATCCAAATTCCAAGCCATATGGCAAGTTGAATATTTTCGATGTGTTGCTTGACTTGCTCTTCCTCACACCGTATGTTCATGTTCCCTTCCAGCATTAAAAAAGCATAGGCCAAAAGGCGATTAAATCTCCATCTCCCCTCTCGTCGATCATATAGCCCAACAGGTTTCCAGGAGGTCCAAAAGTTCAGCTAGTTTGCTTGACTCAATTAAAGCAAGCCAAAAATACATTACAAATAATATGTTCGTGTCCATTTAAATCGCAGTTGATGGTCATTGTCGCGTTGTACGCACTATTTTTTTAGTAAAATGTGCTACGCAAAAATTTTCACCCCCAAGTATATTCAGTAAAATAGAATCTCCCTGATTTGCTTTTCTAAGAGTGCAGCTAATTGCAAGCAAAGCAAAAGCAAAAAAATATGAGCGTCCAAAAGGTTTGGAAAAACTGTATAATTTGCGTTACAAAACCAAAATAAAAAATATCGTCTTCTACAGAGAAAGTAGAACCTAAAAACAAAAACAAACAAATCCTTAATTTTTTTACACTTTAAACGCAAACGGAATGAAAATTATAGCTTATCAATTTGATTGATTTTTTGTTTCTATTGTGTAAAGATAGAGATATCTTATCATTTTTGTATTGAACATATCAAACGATAAAGTTCTGGAATAGCAAATAAAGTAAATAGTTTTGTTTCGCCATATTAGTTCGAATGCAGCAAACAGTCCAGTAATTTACCGTTCAGGCTCAAGTGATGACCTCTTTCTTAGGTCAATTGGCGAAAGGAAAAAATTGTAATATAAATAAGTGATAGTGCGATTGCGATTTAACTTTGAGTAAACTTGGTTGAATGAGGGTGTGAGTTTGTAGTTTGTAACTTTTGTAACATCGGGAAAGGCTTCACCATCATATCTGTTCATCACACAATTGGCTACATTGCCCAGTCTTTACAATTTGCTTTTAACGAAAGCAGCAGCAGAGAGAAAGCAATTTGATAAAATCCACCTATACTGAGAAGGTAAGTTGTCAAAATAAAGTTTGATTTGCTGCATCAATCACGAATTCGCAGATAATGAGACTATCTATATCGTGGCTCAACTATAGGCTTGCTTAATACTTGCACGTAAAATAAAATGATGTAGTTTGTTTGAACGAACTTTAGTGAATATCAGACACGTATTCATATGATGCAAAATTCATTCGATTTGCTATTCTTGCATGGGAATCAAAGGTAACAGTAGACGCTTCGCATTCGCTTTCTTTCAGAGGCAACAAAGGCTAACTACATAGATGGAGAAGTAGATTTTGCAGATTAACAAAAGAATGACATCATCTTATCTTTTTCGGTATGCCAAATTGCCTCAGCCAACCATACATAAGCATGGTCTCATTATAAAGCTATCGTCCGTCGCCTTTTTCCTCAGCTCAGGCATAAAATCTTGATCACGCTTAAAGTCTAAAAAATAATATTGGGGCAATTCGGCTTCCCTTATCACCGGGAATGATTACATGAAGCTTGAAACCTCACGATTTATCATTATTTGCACGTTCCGAAATACCTATGTATTTAGGATAAAAAAGAAGACTTTTTAAATCTTAATACTTTAATCTTAGACAAGCACGGTTGATTATGATTTTGATTTGTAATCACTTTCCTGTTTTTTGCGTATGTAATCAATGTTTTTTCGAATGAATGAAGTGAAAGGCATTTATCAAAGTATTACCTTAACCTTTAACTGGAAAGATAAAATCTGGTCTACTTGCAGTTTTCTTGGCTCATTTTCATTCGTTTAAAACATTGTGTATTTGTTTATCTATATGCATGTTTTGCCTGATTGCCGATTGCTTAGCACAAGCAGTTTGGCAAATTGCTTAAGCTGGAGACAAATCCTAATTAATCTATATCAGCAAATGATGTACGAAAAAAAGCATCGTCAGCATTTGATTTTAATAGACCGAAACCTTCATCAAATCAACACATTAGGTGGTTCATTTCATGGCCAAAAGTTTTCTTACCATTGCTCCGAAATACAAGGGTAATTAATATTTACTGTATGTGTTTATTTCAATTAAGTATATGATCCATTGTTGTTTTCTGGGGCTTCAAGAAAAATGCAGGTATTTCTGGAGAAGCTGTTCAAACGATTTGGTGACATTTTTTTCGCAATATACCCAATTTTTAGGACTTACTGCCACGCCAGTGCATTCATTAACTGTCAATTAACTGGTACTTACAATCAGAATGAAATGAAACAATAATGCATAACTTTTAGTTGGTACAATTTTGTAAGCTAAAGCAGCTTTAGTAAAGCTCAACTTTTCACGCGGACAAGTCGTGGCCTTTATGAGTAAATAAGGAAAAGGAAGCTTTTGGTGACTTGCAACTTCAATTTTTAAGTTTAATTCAAAAGTTGCATTAGAATTTGACCTGTCAAGTCAAAGTGAAAAGGTTTTGCTGACCGAGCTAAAAAAAATCATGGAAGGTGGTCTTTAGCTCAACTTTCCTTTCATATGCACTGCTGTATATTTTTGCTCTTTACGATAAGAAAATCTGCTGTTGACACAAAAATTTATTTTAAAAGTTGAAACCAACTGGATGCGTTGGGTGTAATCCTTAGTCTAGTTATTATGCAACGAGACAAGATATCAGCTTGATATCGAAGACGAGTACCAAGTACCAATCTCATCCTTTCATCTCGGCTCCGCAATTAAATATCTATTACTTATATTTTAAGAATATTAAAAAACGAAGCAAGCAGGTCCGGTCCGGTCCAATGATTTACGAGGTAAAAAAATTGTTGCCTACCTATGTACTATGTACATCAACAAACTAGCAAGCGAAAACCTTTTTATCTCAAAATCTCAAACATTCTCCTTTTCCGTCCGTCCGTCCATGAGGAGGGCGAGGGTAACTGACTTGTTGCGATTCCTAAAATTTCCTTCACTCAAGCTGCATAAAACGTGAGTGCGCAAAATATCTAGTACGCATATTACATGCAACATTCCCTAAACTTCTCTCGGAAAACATAAATGTCTGAAGTAGAGGAGAGAGGAAAGTTTTTGGATGTGTATTTATGTTTTCCATACAGATATGCATAAATATGTAATTTGCATTAAGTACGATTACTTACTTTCCTGTTCCTATTATAATATACCTTGCATTGCAATGTACCAATGATAGGTTTTGATTGTCCATAAAATTATGAAGCACATAGCAATAGCATCAGAAGCACAACAACCTGTTGTCGAGTACTTTTTTAGGGGATTGGATTGAATCGAATTGCATTTATTGTTAGAAGAGGAGTGAATGTATAAAATTATGTATTCCTCCATTCTATGTACATACATACGTGCATCATGTTGTTGCCGGCCAGGCCGTTGAAGGAAAGGGGAAGAATATGACATGATTGTAACGTAGAATAAAAAATATTTATATTTTCGGTATTTATTCTCGCTGTGAATGTTAAACACACAGTTTCGTTTTCTGATATTGAAAGGGGGAGAGACGGAAAAGATTTTATATGATGTGGGCTGGCTCTGGCTTCGGCTCATTTCGAAGCACAATGATTGTGGTTTCATAATATCATAACGTATAATGTTTAGTTAGAAAAAATATTCTGTTAATTTAAACCCTCTCAGCATTCACATAGACAAGACCTGCACTGCAGGCTGCAGGTAAAAAAAAATATGAACCTAACACGTAGACACGGCTTCTGTTATTTAGACAGACAGGTGAATTTTCTGGTGTATTGCGTTGCCACACTTGCACTTGTTCTCTCTATCTCCTCTGATTTTTTTCTCGTCTGTCAGCTCAACAACAAGCAAAGCTAAAGTAAGCTCAGTCAGTACAAAAAGGTTTTAGAATTACACATATTTTTTTTGCTGCTTTCATCCTCAGCTCAATTCAGGTTCAAGTTCTTCTCTGAACATCTTACAAGTTTACATTCTTATCCTCTTCTTCTTCTTCTGTCATTTTAGAATCCCTTTCAAAACAACGCGATCCTAGTTTATAGTTGGATGGAGTGGCAGGCTCAGGTACACAGGTAAACCTTTTCGCGTTAATAGGCAAAATACATTTTTGAGATTTAGAAACAACACCAGCTTTTTCCATTATTCTTCTCGCGTAGACGCAGAGCTTATAAGATCTATCACATCGTTTTCAGTCCGGCTTTTTATGATGATGATGAGGAGGATCTTCATATCATCATCATGAACATTATTATCATACCTACCATGTACCAATACTAATACCAAACCAAACCACCTTTTAAACAAGTATTAAATCCTGAGGTCGGTCGGTTACATGTAAACTGGTGTTATGTGTACATATGTATGTACATTTACTTCATTTCTCTTAACTTTGTATGATATGATGATGATGATACGATATGCAGAAGTGCTTACGTCGACCCTCATCATCACCATTTTCATCATTAGCAATTTTTTTCACTCTATCCATTCATCTCGCCACATATTTGTGTGAATTCATCGAATAATATTCTGATTCTGAGGGATCGTTATTGGAAAAGTGATTAGAAAAAAGACAATTTCCTGTTCGTAAAATTTGAGATTAAGTAGGTGAGAAAATACTCAACATTTATTGATTTCTTTAATCATTAAAACTAAAGTGCATTCTTCGCTAAGAATGATTTTTTTCTCTGGAGTTGACGCTGCTTGTCTAAGAAAGTTCTTTTTCACGCATTCACAAACACGGTGGCAGGCATGCATGTAGGCATCAAGTTTTATGTGCGGCTTGTCTCTAAGCTCGCTCCTCAATGCGCTGCTGGTTTAGTTTGAGTAGAGAAGCTGCGACGTTTTCTCCATATGTCACAGAAAAAAGCTCCATTCCCGAGAAAATCGTAGCATGGTCAACCACGATTTTGACATATGGCAAAGTTGAAATTCGCTAATTAGCCGTTTTTCTTTTCTTCCTTTTCAGATTTCATCTTTGTCCGTTTCTGATTTGATTAGGTGTAGGTGGAAGTGCTCCCTTAGCATTTTTTGTTCAAAAAAGTGTAAGAAAACAGACTTTGACTACGGAAGAAAGTTGTTATTGTGCGCGTCTGATCATTACATTATTCCGGGTGATGAATTCCCAACATTTTCCATCTTGACCTGAATCGTCGGAACTTGGACTTGCTTGTTTTTCGTAGAGGAACCAGTCTCGCGTCTCTTTTTTCTTAAGTTGTTTGCTGCGGAAAACGGAACTCCATTCACCATGGATTATTTGGCAGCGTCGGGCTTGGAGCCTCAATTGGCAATCCCCGTGATTGTGATGGTGGTCGGAGCCCTACTCGTGTATGTATTCGGGTTTCAGAAGTCTGAAGAGCCAAGTCTGGAACATCTCGCCGTCCTCCAGTCAACATCCTCCTACAAAGCGAGATCAGTATCGAACCTGAAAAGTAAGAATAATAATAACAATAATAACAACAACACGAAGAGTCGAGAAAAGTCCTCGCAAAACGGCCATGTCGTCCATGACAAAGAGAGAAACTCTTCTGGGAAAAAGAAAGAGAATGCCGCTAGTAACAAGGAAAACAAACCTCCACGAATTCCGCAAGCTACTCTTACCCCATCGACTAGGAAAGTAAAGCAAGAGGTCATGCGTCCTGAAGATTTTGACTCAGGTGAGTTTAACGGGGACTACTTTATATTCAAACCATTTTTTGAATAAAAAATCTAAACTAGTTTAAACTATATTAATTAAACTAAACTATATCAATTATTTGCATTTTTACTTATAGGCGAATGGATTCAAGCTGTTTCCCGTAAGGACAAAAAGAAGCAGGTGAAGAAAGATGAGCCGAAAGAGAACACTATCATTATCCCCAAGGCGGACCAGGCTTCGGGCAAGAACAAGGAAACCCCTGCAGTTGTTGAGACTCAAAAATCTGAGGAAACTGTTTTGAAGGAAGCGCAAGTTCAAGTTCAAAGCCAGACTACGCAAACTACTCCCAAGCCAACTCCCGAAAAGAAACCAAAGAAAGGCGCGAAAGATGCATCAACCACTACTGGATCTTCAACTTCATCCCCCGCCAAACAAAAATCTGCAAAGGAGCCTAAGCAGGAGAAGAAAGCTCCTGAAGTCGTTCCTGTCAATGGTGTCTCTGAAGACGCTACTGTTGAAACTCCAGAAGCTTCTCCAGCAAAGAAGCAATCGGTGTCTGAGGATACCCCAGCTGAGCAACCCAAAGGCTACGTTGCCTTTGATGAGATGGGTGGTAAGAAAAACATCCTAAATATGGTTTAGAGTACTCAGTAACCCAGTGACGCATTTGCCTTTTCAATTCTTTTCATTTCCCGACAACCTTTTTTTGTTCCAGATACTAACGTGGATGCGTGGGAGGAAGCAAAGTCCAGAGGGAACAAGAAGCGTAGAGCTAGAAAGGATTAACAAAGAGCCAAGGTCGTGCAGGAGGGATTCAGAATGTATCGTTTTTTCTTTGTACATTTACTTTTTCTTCTAATTTGTATGCATGCTATCTTCACCTTTCATAAATTGCCCTTTAATATTTCCATGAATGATTTGATGCGAAGAGATGAAATTGAAATCTAAAATAAGATGGCGAGAATCGGTCGGTATAGGAAAATGCATTTTCTGTCTGTCCATCCATATGCAAGGGAGTAGAAATATTAAACCTCGTACGATTTCATTTCCTTTCCCTGCATTTTATTTGCATACTTCTATGCGTATTCAGCGCAAATTTTTCTACTAAAGTACTGAGGTTTTGTAAAAAGACTGTTTAGTCAAATAATTCACTAAAAGTTCTCAAGCCATATATTGTAAAGAAAAAACCAAAAAAATCATCACACTCAAAAGTGCATAAAGAGTGTATCAAGCCTAATTAACTTGAAATATCCTTGAAAAGTTTATATTCCCTTTTGTTACATTCCTTTCTTTTTTTTCAGCTCATTTCCATCGTTTAAGTTTAAAAGCGATGTTTTTATTATTATTATTATGAATTGTTGTAAGAAAGTTAGTTTCCACAAAAGATTCCTTCTGACTGACCTAAAACATTTTGTTCTTGGGAGACGAACTAATGTTACAAATCGGCGGATTTCACAATAATCGTAGTCCTAATCGTAGAATGGAATAATTTTATGTTCGTTTTTTCCTGAAATTATTCCTCTAAATTAATTTTGTTTTTCTGAATCAAAATTGGGAAAGCAAAGTGTTGGTCTGTGTAAAGCAACATGTTTATTACGATTGCTAATATTGCTACTCTGAAAGGGTATAAGGTTTTTAAGTATTGATAACGAATTGGTAAAAGTGCCATCTCATTTTTGCTCTATCAGTGCTCTTGACTTTCGACTAGAGATGCGGTCAATTGTTTTGATGGGATGATCTCAAGATATACGTACTACGTACCAACTTTAATTATTAGGATTTCCCGAATACTTCCTGCGCGAAACTGTATGTACAATTTGCTTCTTGTTATTACATTTCGCAAGTATTGTTCGCCTCATTTATATCGCTCACACAATTCAAAAGAGTTGCCATTCGTACGCTCATCATCATCCTCATCCCATTTTAATGATATTGATACGCAAGAAATAAGTGACCGAGACTAATTATTTATATGAATCGTATCAACAAAAATTCGAGATTAGTGAAGGAGTTAGTAATCTATTTTTGAATGGGTCCTACAAGGTACACTCCTACTGTTAACTTATTAAATTTACGTAAATGTCCGAAACGAATTGTTCGAGCAGTTAAATTGAAAAAGTGTCAAATAAGAAATTATCTGAGATTTAGATTTGAATTTTTTATCTTACATAAAATTGGTACAAATCTATGGTACAGTTTTTGAAAATGGGTACCTCAGTACTCCATTCTTCCTCTTACCACCTAAAATCAAACTTATTTCAAACTACATATATTCGTAAGACTTCTACTTAAAAACTTAAACATACTTACCAGAATTCATATACATTCAATTCGATGACAACCCCGTTTTACTTTTACTTAACCAGTTTTATTATTACCCAGTCTTCCTAAATGTTCATACTTAAACAAAAAAAACTGAACTAAATTCTGCCTAAAAGTTGGGTTTACTATCAGTCTGAATCCGGATCACTTTTCTCCTCCTGTTAAACAAATCAGTTAATAAATATCAATCGGGCAAATAAGCCTTCTTATATTTCATCTTCGCATAAATCAGACTCAAAGGTCAAATTAATGACAAGTTTGCAAAAGGTTATTCGTATTCTTATCGAATAGGGTCCGAAAAAATGTTGACGTAGTAGGTACTTTACATTATGTGGACGACAGTCAGAGGGAATGGGAATTAATTAATTTCGAAATTCATCAGCGTCTTAAAAAAATTTCTTTTTTTGTACATTCTGCTGTGATATTTGTAGTTTGTAAAATAATACGACATTCATTTCATTCTTTTTTTGTAATTAAATGTTATCCATATAAATACGTAGTAGCTTAAGGTTGTACATACATACATATAATCTAATCAACAATCAAATATTTTATGAACTAGAAATTATTGTTAAATGATAAACTGAAAGAAGCTATGACAAAGGGTTTGTCTAAGGTTACGCTTCTTTCACGGAACGTGTATCATCCTCACATAGGTACATTCACATCACACTTGTTGGTGATGCTTGGAATGAAATGAACCAATATTGACTGACTTCATCCTTTTACACATACCTACATACGAACCGGATTATAAGAAGATGGGGGCAAAGGAA
>JAHZNI010002419.1:0-12050 GCA_027744415.1 Seira ritae | reverse complement strand
ACAGCGGCAGCCATCATAGTCAAATGAACAGTTCAAAGGTGACCAAGCTCACCACCTCTCTCACAAACCATATCAGCAACAATAATAGTCAATCTAGTAACGGATCAACGTATACTACTATCAAGACCAAAGCTCCCTCCTCCGACAAGAAGGGCGACTCTACTTCGACGACGCCGATTGTTTCAGCAGCCGCAGCTAGCAGCGAGAGTGATGAGAGTGTTAATGCAAAGAATGGGAATGATGCCAGTGATAACAGCTCCAGTGCCGGTAGCGGAGCTGGTAGTAAGCTCACCAATCACGGGAACAATAATACCGTGAAGAAGTCTTATCATCGGGAATACAATAACCACAACCGGCATTCCTCGGGACATGGACAGTACAAAAAGTATGGTGGCCAGAATCATTACGGCTACAACAACATGCACGTTCAGCGGTACAACGGGAATGGTCATCACCGAAATTATGGGAATAAGTGAGTTCATTCTTTTAAAGCACGATTGATTACGAAAATATGTTTGAAAAGAGTATAGCATAGCATTTTTCATTTTTTGAGAGAGGAAATGGAATGATATAGTTGCACGCTTCTCTTTCTTTACAACTGCAATTGATTGAAGTATTGTAGTAGATACGTTTTGATTTATGACCTTTTGTTTTTTTTTGTTTTATGTTTTTTGCATTTTTGTTTTTGCTGTTTGGCTTAAACTCTAATGACATTTAGGAATTACCACAACAATTCTAACTATCACGCGAATAATCATCATTACCATGGCCAGAGTTACCAACACCACCACCAGCAGCAGTACGGTCAGCAGAATTATCATCATTCCCAACAAAACCACCATTCCCAAAACAATAGCAACGGAAACAATAGCAGCAACACTAACAATTCTCAATCAAATCCTCATCATCTCCAACACCAACCCAATCACAGCAACCACATGAATCAATTCTACAATCCTAACTACGGGGCCTCGCATCCCCACCACCAACAACACCCACGGAACAACGCACCACCGCAAGTCTTCATTGAACCGAGTGACTCCGTGTCATGGACAAGACGAGGGGGAGAGTCTACGAATAATTCAAGCTGGTCTACTGCTCCTAGTCTCGACGCAAGTGATACGCCGTCGCCTTCTTCAGCTGTACAGATAGGTTTGAGCTTACCAGCCTTAAAGCAAGGCTCCTACACTCCTAGTCCACAAACGTCAAGCCCAGCGCTGAGCCCGTCTGCCGTTAGTACAACTGACTCAACAGAAGTGTACGTAGTTCAAGACGACGCTGGAAGCGCGGCGACAAACAACACCTCGTCATCTACTAAGGTAGGGGAAACAAGCAGGAGTAACGCTAACACTCGTCCGCAACAACTCAACACGAGCTCGAATATCGTCGAGAGTTTTCATTTCCCAAGTCCAAGGGGAAGTCGACTGATGGATGCTCCTTTAAATGGATCTCTGGGCCCGTCTTCGCTCAATATGGGCAATAGTCTAGCAGTCGGTGCTGGATACCCGTACCCGCATTTTCATCAGCATCCGGCTGCCGCATATTACGCTTATCATGGAGCAGCGAACTCTGCTCATCATCACCTTGGAGGTGGTAATGGAAGAGTACCTCTCCACCACCCCCATCAACTCATAGCCCACAATATGGAATTACTGATGCCAGCGGATTCCCTGTATCCAGTGGATAGCGCTGATAGCAGTATTAATAGCAATAATTCGGGAGATAAGACATTGGAGTGGTCAGACGATGGCACTCTGTTTTCCACCAGTAGTGGTGGGAGTGATAGAGTCGACGATTACCAATCCAATAACTTAGCCATGCCGGATCGGTGCGAATATATTTTTGCAATACCTCCGCAAAACGGCCCGTGCAATACGAACAGCAAGAAGAGGTATTAAATTCACGTCGACTTCTGCTCGCACGTCCATTATTTCTATTTACTTATGCGAATCTCTCATCAGCGTATGACATATTGATAGTCTCTAAACAATTTTTTGCGCTTTCACTTCTCTTTATAGGTCATGTGTGCTAAATTATCAACATTTGCATGCCGATTTCTTCGATATATTTGAACAATCTTATATCTACTGGTATTTACTTTTGCTGTCGCTTTTGTTATTTTTTCATTTCTACTTAAAACTCTATTAAACCTTTTTACAACTTCCTCGGTTGTAACTTCAAGTTTAATGACTCAGTGATTGATAATAACTTTTTTATTTCTTTCCTACGCTATAATAGGTTTCACAATGGAGGACCTATACAGGGGAAGTTATCTCCGGCCAATCATTACCAGAGGTTTCACCACTATCATCCTCGCAAGATGATGTACCATCCCGGCTTTCCGCGTGAATTTTACGACGATTTAGATCCGGAAGACTACGTTCGAGCTTTCAGTAAATTTGGAGAGGTGAAGGAATGGCCTAAAGGTGTTGCAAAACATCCTCCAGGCGACTCTGTAAGTCATAGGAAAATGTTGAAAAAATAAATCTAGCAATTGGATGTATTGTGATTGTGACGAAGACTCACAATTTGTTACTCAGCTGTCTGAGGGCATTTGGCTCAAATTCTTGGCCAATCAGCAAACAACGGACACGTTCAGAAAAAAGATGGAGTTATGGAGGGATGTCTATAGAATCGTTAGAAGTCTTCATTGCAACGCCAACTTTAAACAAGATGTAAGAAAAGAATACGTTTTACCTCATTTTGCTTCATATTACAGCTAATGCAATTAGTGTAAAAATGACATACATTGTTTTTCACTGTGCCTGTTTAGCCGCGAAACTTTCCGTTTTTTGGTCTCCAAGTTGTCGGATCGACAATGTCTGGCTTTGGAAGCAACACAAGTGACGTGGACATGTGCTTGATGGTGCGTGATTCCGATGTCGACCAGCGTTATGAAGCAGTGGACAAGCTGCAGGTCATGTACGCTGCACTCAGTGCCACGCAATGGCTGGATAATAGTATTAGTATCCTCCAGGTGAAGATAAATGAAGTTGTGCCATCGTGGAAGAGTGAAAATAGCGACACTATCGGGGCTCTATTGATAAGTTTTCTGGAATATTACGCCATAAAGTTTGAGTAAGTGTTCGAAAAACAGCAAATTGTTTTTATATTTCATATCGATCTCCGTTGTTTTTTAAATTATTCATTTTGCCTCTTCTCAATTTATTCCAGTTACTCTGAACATGCCGTGTCAGTTAGAACAGGTGGAACCATTCCAATCAAACAAGCTTCTCAACATAAGGCACTTAAAAATGATCCACATCAGTGGAAATACTTGTGTATTGAAGGTAACACTTTATTATATTTATTGGGGATGCTGATTTAAATTATGTGTTACAAGGAATTTGAATTGGATTTGTTTCTTACTTTTTTATTCTAGAACCGTTTGATCGAACCAATACGGCAAGATCAGTTTACGATAAGGACACGTTCGACAGGATTATCGGAATATTTCACTTGTCATATAAGCGGCTGCTGAATAGTCGTAATCTGGAATCGATATTTACTCCCATTTCAGAACAAGATGCTCGTACTATGTCCGTCGTTGTGAGACGATGAAGAAACTCAAACATATCATTACTACCTTGCCTTTTTGCAAACTTGCGTTGTGTACTAATTAAGAAACTCTCGCTCGGTAATCTGTAGTCTGAATCGCCACGCCATTCAGAAAAAAGAGTATTCTCAACCTCTCGTAATCTGATATAATTTTTTGACTATAATGTAAGAACAATAACTAAAAAAACAAAACAAAAAAATAATACTAATCTCAACTTCAGAATGTCATTAAAGAGATACGAAAGATATCAACAAAATGCAATCAATACGTAATTTGCGGAACTCAGATAATATTCTCATGATAATAATTTAGCGTACGTTTATTCTTTGTACGTGTTCTTTCTGGTATTTGTTCGTTATTTATTGTTACAAAGAATACCTATGAAATGGAGTCAAGATGATTTAGTCAGAAAACATTTGTAATTTACATTACGAGTCAATACAGAGTAAGTCTGGTATTATAGTCCTATTCATAGAAACCATTAATCTTATACTGAAAACAATAATATCGGTACATTGATGTGATAATTTTGAAATTATTATCTCTTTTAGGAGCTAAGAATGTCACTCGTTTACCGTTTTCGACTTCCTATCGCATAAGCTTATGCGAATCTTTAACTTTCTTCTCTTCTCGTACTTATGTATTACTGTCTTTCTAGCGAAACTGTTTTCTTTTGTTTTTTGTAAGTGTTCAATTTTCGCATTATTGTATGGAAGATAGAGTAACAGGTACATATAATAATGGATTAATCAGAAACGATAATAATATGGTCACTCGCCATACGCAATAGATACAATAATGAAAATGATAATAATAACTTTACGTAAGTATTTATTGAACCTCTCTGAAACAATAATTGTAAGGTCGAATTTCTTTTTTATGAAGAACTTGCAACGATGCGTATCTTCTTTCTCTTTTTCAGCTCTTTTCTTTCTTTTCAGAAACAATTTTGAAGTATGAAGTATTCATTTATAACGTATTATCAACATTCGAATTCCAAAAAATAACCAAAAAAAGTTGGTAAAAGAATGTTAAATTAAAAAAAAAAGTTGATAAGAGTTAAAAAACTGAAACTTTCAGGACAGTTGTCCTAAATCTTTGTCATGAATTTTTTCTTAACTTATTTTCTTCTATAAAGTTTACTATTTATATCCAAAAACAATTTTGATGTGTGAAATATATTTATATATTAACGTATTGTCAACATTAGAAATCGAAAATTACAAAAAAAAAGATGATAAATTTATTAAAAAACCATGATAAAAAGTTTTAAAAGTATGTAATTCGGGATTTTTGGGAACGCGTATCCTAAGGAGTCATTATCCTATGTTTTTTCGTTTCTTCTACTGCGATTCAGAAAGAAAATTTTGATGTGTGAAGAATTTATATAACGTAATTGTCAACATTGGAAAAATTAAAAAAAAAGATGATAAAACGATAAAAAAGATGAAAAAAACAAATAAAACGAATTCGGATTTTTTTCAGGACACTTGTCCTACGAGAAGTACAAAAAGTATTGTTGTGAAAGTCCAATTTATTTCTTCATGGTTTACATTTTTTACACTACATTTCTTACGATTACGTTAAGGAGCGAACACTATGAAAAATCGGTTTAGAAAATTAGCGGAGAAATGAGCATTCAAAAACTATTTACATAATATACATAAAAACATAACTTGACTTGCGACACATACTCTCATGCCAAACACAGAGCTAAAGTAATGCCACAAACGACAGATGTAAATGATAAGCGTTAAACGGTCTATCATAGACGCTAAGAGAATCCACTCAGCATTTAGCATGTAGGGAGCATCGTAATCAACCAGGTTCGCTGTCTGGTCATCTTTATCGAAGTCCAAGCGAGATGTGCCGTTCTCATGAGGAGATCGCATTTCAACCCCTTCGTCCAATCTTGTATGAGTTTGAGATACCTGAAAGGGGATCAAAAAGATTACATGCATAATGCATCATTATAAAATGAAATCAGTTAAAATAGCTCTAGATAATGAACTTACATAAGGAACAATGTGGCCCAATCCAAGGAACTGAGCAAAGTTGGCATTGCAAAACATGCGAAAGAACTGCGGTGGACTAGATGCTTTTCTCACTCGGGATAGGTTGATCACAATCACCGACATTATCAGCGAAATTCCCACCAATATTAGGTTACACGAAAACATCAACACTAAAAAATTGATGATTTACATTTTACATGAAACAATTCCATCTTTTCATGGTTTTCTTTCATATTATACTTAATGCTTACCCAATAAAGGTATTTGATCCCCGAGTGCCGGGAGTTTGCTCTGAAAGTATATGAGGTAAGCGCAAAGGATGAAGCTGTTGATAGAGCCCAGTGTTATCTTTTCCCCGGCGGTGGGAGGCAAAATGAAGACCATGACATTCACAATTGCAACAACTGCAAAACAAAATTCAAGATAACAATACTTAATCTGTGTTTGGGAACAACACATGAAATAGGAAGCATTAAGTAATTACGTACCTATGATGGGAATGACAACAGTAGCAATATATGAAGGCGAGTTCCGCTGCAATTCAAAGCTGTAGGTCGCCACGACATACGGATAGCTACAGCAAGCATAGTACTCTTCATCTCTGGTCACATTTGATCTTATCAAATTCCATTCCGAATTTCGTATTGAAAGCTGGGAATCTACCGGCCATACCTGGAAGATCAATTATTCAAAAATACTTTAAAATCAAATAGATATCAAAATCTTTTTAGTTTAGAATTCTAGAATAAGTACACGCTTACAGTTACGGCGTCTCCACTTGAGCTTTGGTCTTTGTCCCCATTCGTGATTTTCAGATCTATTTCTGCACCCGAGTGTGTCCACGAACCGAATTTAAGATAGCAAGTGTGAGTGTCATAGGGCCATCGGATGAGATTGAGTTTGCAATGAGATGCCAAACGGGCAGGAGGAGTCCATATCACCTTCCCATCGGGATAAACCATGAGGAACGTGTCCCCATAATGATCCGTATCGCTTGGGTAGGCACTGTGAACAGCAATTAAACAATTTTTGGGGCAATGAGAATCGTGAAAAAATACGTGATATATGGAAGCATAAATTAAATTCTTTACTTCTTCCTACGAATGCTTACTTGTTGAACAAAGTTAAGTCGGGTTTCCAAATTTCTTGACTACCAAAGCGTAACACAAATGAGCCATTAGTTTCAGAGGTGTTCCAACTGAGGCGAGGATCAATCCATGTCTAAATATAATCGGAGTCGAAAGAATTATCGATCTATCTCAATGATAGTATTTCTGTGAATCGGTTTATGCATGCATCGTCACTTACCAAACTCAACCAAATGTTAGCCAGGAATATGTGCTCGATTTCCTCCTATTTTAATGAAGTAATAATAATGCATTGTAATTTATTTGTAATCTTCACTTAATAAAGATGATATTTAAGGAACAAAAATTAATAATTTACTAACAACAGTGAAATGATTCAGAATCAAGCTGATTCCAACACTGACAGGCCCTCCTCCTGGAACAGTGGGAGCTATTTTTGTTTCATAATGCTCCAAAAGTCCAGTCCTCAATTGTTCCGGGCCTTTGCTGCCTAAACAGAAATTCATTAAACAATCAATCTTCCTACAATCAACTTTTCTACATTAACTTTTAGAATAATAGCGAATGAACAAAGGCAGAATTTTAGGCAAAAAGTACTGCACTGAAAATCGCAAAAAGTTTGCATGGAACAATATTACTACACTTACATGACACGCCGAACAAAGAGATGCAAACCCCCCAAATAACAGGAAAATAATAACTAACCCCTCGACCCATTCTTTTGCAGTCATTGATCAATTACTGGATTAGGTACATACGTAATAAATTATAAAAAGCAATATAAGGGTAACTCTCAAGTTTAAAAAATAAATGCTGATCTGCTCTGTTGTATTGATATTTTACAGATAAAGAAAAGGTAGACAACTTGTTTGTAGTGCGTGGATAAATCATTCATTAAACTAGATGACTAACACATTTACATAATCATCAACCCCAATATTCTCCAAGAACCCAAAATCTCACTTTAAGTCAAATTGATAACAACGCAGACGCTGCGTTCACAATATACATACATTTATCAAGAACGACTGAACTAGCACAATAAGCTTCGTACACGCTTCAATAAATCCTCTTCATTATTTAAAACTGTGCGTTTGCGATACACTAATCAACGCAGTTTATCACGATAATTAAAATTCATTTCTGCAAAACTTGGACATAACAGTCTAGTATGGTACTATGCATGTCAACCAGTTGAAATGTCGAGTCCAGTCAATAAATTCATTTATAGTAACTTCAAACTAAGCAGAACGAAGAGGCCAGGAGTTTGTTCTCTCCACTTCCAAATGCCGAATATCTATCGTCACTATCAGAATCTATCTGTATGCTTATTTGCGATCAATTTCATGATTCCAATTGCCTCTCGTTGAAAAGGTCATTTTAATGGTAAACAACATCACCACAACTAAAGGAACATCAAGAAGATTGATAATAATGATTTGCACTCCATTACATACATAAAATGGCAAAATGTGTTGCTGGTGCTGACAGGGGATTTCAGCTTTGCCTGTGAAATTATACAGTCTTGACTGAAAGTAACTATTTTCGCTAATTTCTGCTACTGATCCATTATTCATGAGTGTTCCTTGAAGAAACAATTACACCGCAAGAGACGATAAATACACGGGTACCGAATGGCAAAAAAAACTCCCAAAAGTATCAATTTTCAATAGATTTTTTTCTCTCCCATCTCGTGCATAATGCATGCATGCATATCCGCATTTCGTGAATTGGATACATATTGAATACATTATTATTCCGCAAAAACAAGTGCGAAGTTTGCATCAGAATCCACTGACAGCAGCTTGACAATGTGAACAGGTACCGTGTTTTGAAACAGTAAGTCTACCTATATAATAGTGAAGTGAAGTGGGGTTGAAGAAGATAATACACTTTTTTTTGCTCGCGTCAGTCAGTTCTGAATAAAAACATGTTTGCCATTTATATGATCATGCATGCAAGACAACATGTAGCTATCATCATTGTGACTTGATGATGACGCTTCATTATGTTATTGTTTCACTCTGCCTTCACAACAGAAGCGTAACATTTAAAAAAGGGTAGAAACATTGTATTCAAGTCATACAACCACCACCTACTCTGCCATTAAGCAGTAAATGAACTCAGCGAATACAACTTAGAGCATTTTTTCACTCAAAATTGGCTTTGTTCTACGTACGTTACATTGGCAGATGCGCAAGCGAACTTGCAATGTACCTAGTGCAAAATGTACCTTTTCCAGCAGCAGAGAACTTGAGCTGCTTTTGTGATGGTCAACTAAATATGAATGCTATTTGTAAAGGTTGCTGTCGCTGTTTCTCATGCAAAGATTTACTATGCGCGTTACAAAATCGCAATCTGTTAGATAAAACATGTAACAGAACTCTAGAGGGAATTATCTTCATGCGCCACTGGCCTTTGCTTAACTCAAACTCATCTTCCGTTACACTTTTTGTATTTGCGACAGGTGATTTTATTACATAAGCCACGCAATCAGTATGAAGGGGTGAACTTCAGATTCCCATGATTCCTGACAATAAGCTGATGGGTGACGCACTGTCATTATCTATGTAGAACTGCATAACGCTACCCACTACCCACCCTTTACATTTACTGTATGTAATGGTGTGAAAGGCGTAGTACCGTAGTTAGCGATATGCCTGATATTTGCGGAGGAGGAAAGAAGATTTCGGCAGAATGACAAAAGAATAGCTTGAATACATACGTATTCATGATCAGTTTACGGTTGCATGTATTCATTTAAAATCTTGAGCAGCATCATTCTTAAAGATGACAGCAAATAGTATCCTTATCTTTAGAGCTATTAATTTACGGCGTTTGAGACTTTAGGAATTGTACATTAGTAATTTATTGAGAAGAGAAAACCCATAATTCATAATTAAACACATGAAATCGAAAAATAATGCTTGTTTTAGCTGGCCGTTTTGGACAAGCTCACGTCACACATACAATAAAATAGTCGGAGAATGATAGATGGCTATTACATTAGATTAAGCAAGCCAACAGGACAATAGTAACAGTTGAGTATGTAAAGAAGGAGAGACGGTCCACAGTCGCAGCTAAAAGCGACCATTCAGACCGACTGCTATGAGGATGATCTGAGGAACCGTCGAGTCCTGTTCCACCCGCCTCCTCCGCATTGCGAGTACCTAGCTTGTAGGTGCTCCGACCACCCCCGGATTGCCCACCAGACTAGATGCAACATTATAAGATATTGTGTAGGAATGTCATTATTCTAGGATTATTTCAAAGAAGTAAATATCGGTAGTACTAGTACCGCGCTGTCGAGAAGATGAGACAAGCAGATAACCGACATCAGACTTTGATTATACAATGGCCGAAGGAATTGGGGAGGATGACTCTGCCCAATGATTCGACTCATGTTGGACACAACAGCAGCAGTGAAAATGCTGATGGACACGAGAATCAAATTCCACCCGTAAAGAATGACCACGTAAGGGACGTGGTCGACCTCAGGAAGTCGAGTTCGGAAAAAGATTAGATATATGCAAAGAACGAGGAAGTTGATGGCGCCAAGGGTAACCCTACCCCCGCTTTGAGGAGACAGGAGGAATAGAACCACGTTTACAATGGAAATCACTAGAAAGCAATCATAATGCGTTAGTCCTAAATTTTCCACATTTCAGGAAAAAAGATTAAGTTTTGAATTGATTTCATACAGACGATCGGAAGAATGACGGTGTAGGTGTAGAGGGTACTTCGCCGTTGCAAGGTGAAAGTATAATCAATGGACGTATAGTTATGCGGACAACATTCATACTTTTTGCTGATCCTATTTGCGAATTTGTCAATCAGCGTCCATTCCATATCCTCCTTGATAAGATCAGCAACGACTTTCACTCGATCCTCCTGCGTTCCGAACTGCATGTCAAGCTCTTTCGAATGATATGTCCATGAACCAAGTGTCACGGTACATGTTTGCGTGTCCCTCGGCCACTTCTTGAGATTCAAGTCGCAGTAGACAACGAACTTGGATGGGGGAACCCAGACCACATTTCCAGAGCTGGTAACAAGACACTGCGTCTTCCCATAGATATTTAAGTTTGAAGGGTTCGCACTATTGTAGAGGGTGATATCTGGCACCCAGATCTCGTCTGGCTCGAAATGTAAGCGACTGTCATCGGGTGCATCTCCAATGTCCCATTTCAACCCATCATCTTGCCAATTAAAGCTTGGCCAAGCTTCCAGCTCCAGAACGGATTGATCTTCGTTCTGTTATATGAAAAGACCATTTATTTCCATTTATCGAAATTATAATGGAATGACAATGACAGCTTCATGCTTCAAAACAGCGAACCATGATTTCTCTTCTGACTTACGATACTGAAATGAGTCAGGGTCAAGGAAGTGATTGTAACCGTTACAAAACTGATGTCACTGCTTTCCCTCTGCGGAGAATAATTTGGAAGAGCAACTCGATCATATCTCTCAATGATCTCCTTGCGCTTCTTTGGGTCGGGCGTGGCTACAAAATTGCAGAGTGATTTCAATAATCCAATTTCCTATTTCGATCTGTCAATAAAATTTATTTAATAGGAATTCAGGATTAAATATTATACCTGTCACGGCCACCAGCAGGCCTAGTGTTGCCCATACCACTTTCGAAATATTCCCCGTTCTTGTAACACTCATTCTGGAATTACTTCAAAACGACGCAACCTAGACCAACCAAGCTCTCCTCTGGAGGGACCACAGAGAAATGATTTCATATTTTGTTTCATCTCAGATTTTGACATTTTTTTCGTAGGCTCCAGCAAGTCTGTTTTTTTCTCTGAGAGGTTTGCATTCTGCTTGCATGGCACTTCATATTATTAGCGTCACTATCACTTCTTTCTTACACGCTTAATCAGTTAAAGTAGTTGAAAAAATAAGTCTGAATCAAAAGCTGTCAAGTAGATCCAATGAATCAAGTAAAAATCAGAAACGACCAAATCAACCTGGCAAAAAATCGAGCTTCTGCTTAGACACTAGATGCACTTGACTGACTTGACCAATTCATAGTACAAAGCTCAGTTTCATTTGTTCGTCTTACTTTTGTGTTCAGTGTCCAGAGAGCAATAAATGGGAGATTCGCCTTTATGCAAAAAATACACAATATTTTTGTAATTTCAGCTAATTCTCCCAATTAAGCTCGCTGGAGTCTTATGCAATAAGTTTATTTAAAAAGCTGTACTCTTGCGCTCTGAATGCCAACAAAAATAGTAAATCCGAAAATCGTAGCTATCCAATATACCATCCATCCGTTAGCCACCAAGACATTTTTCACTTGTTATTATTCACCAAATATTAGATGTTAGTCCGTCATCATCACATTACAAGCTTGACAGTCCTCCCTAATAGGATGAC
>JAHZNI010002418.1:0-14979 GCA_027744415.1 Seira ritae | reverse complement strand
TTATAAACATTTTCATATTGCCATTGTGCCGCTGGTATTGCCATTATGAGTCAATTCTGAATTGCCATTATAAGATTTCCACGTTGCCATTTTCAGTCCTTGCCATTCCCAAGTACATTCTGCAAGTTTATATGCAAATACTTGAATGTCAATAAGTCTTGACGTGAAGACATATTCTCTGGAAATGACAGATATGCGGTCAATGTCGCCAGATGACCCTCCGGGAACGGGAAGCAGCAAATTTTTAAAGTTCATATACCGCTACCGCTCTGTAATAAAAATTTCCAGTGTCTCGGAATGCATCAATTGATCACCGAGATAGGAAACTTGCTTCTCCTCATAATCTCACGCTGATAAAAAAATTTTTTAGACCTTGCGTTGGTCGAATACCTAGCCATGGTGCATCTCGTACACTTGCGCATTCTCCAACAAAAATGTAAAAATCACTGCGTTTTTGTAGTCAGTGAATACCGAAACAGCATAGCACAAGAACAAAAGAAGTACCTTATCAGTTTTGCAAAACTTTGTACAGGAAATTCCAGGCTGGCATCATTTAATTAAATCCATTAAAAATTGACTTGGCTTCATAGTCCCTTCTTTTATCTTCAAAGTCATTACTATAAAGTGGGAGTTCATACGGCTTAGCCATGAATACTACATATGAATAATTAGAGAGAAGAGCTCATTGAGCGTCACAAATTGCTTAGGTAGCTCACGAATCATTTTTATGAGACGTACCCACCTATTCCACTCTAGATATTAGATAGATGAATGTCATTTCCTTTTCCTTTCTGTTTCATATAACACGTCATTTATTATTATGATTACGAGCGTCTTCAGGTAAAGTGGTCATGATATTTGCGAGAAAAGAGCACTCTTCTATAAACAAAAAGCCCACAATATTATGACTCCCTCCGAAGAAGGAAGAGAACTTCAAAGTGCACTTCATTAATGAAAAAAGTCGCAGCAATCCAGTTTATTTTCCCATCCATATACCGTACAGAAACCGGGAATGCCACACAACCAGAATTGAAAAAAAATCATTCAAGAGAAAGAAATACTTTTTTATACTTATGTGAACAACTTCTTATTTTACTGGCTTGTTTAATTTTTTCACGGTCTAACCATATATACTTTTACACGGAAATGTATTTTCCCCCCGCATATTAACTGTGATTCATGGGCGCAATCCAGATGAAAGAGGTTGAAAAAAGCTGTTCTAACTGCTAGAAAAAAGCTCCACTTGGCAGCATTCACCATTAATTCCTGGCTTCCTGGTAGTCGATTTTGCAGTTACCCACTGCGTAACTCAAGAAAAGTTTTTTTTTTCACCGACCGACATCCAACAAGTTTAGAAAACGCTTTCATTTTATTGTTGTACTTAAACAGATCTGGTCATTTTTTCAGGGAGTGTAAAAAGTCGGAGACAAAAGCGAAGGAAGGATATTCAGAAAATAAAAAGATTATATTTTTACACACTCGAGAGAGACATTATTTTAGGATAAAAGTAAAATCGCATGCTTGAGAAAGAGACGGCATCAAAACCAATTCGATTCGTATACAGAGCGTAAATGTACTCATGAGAAGGAGGAACTGGTACTGGTATTTACTCATGCTTGCTTATGAGAATCTGCACGTATTTTTCATTCCCATTGTATTTGCAATAATATGTATGGGTAGAGATTGCATTGCACACACACAGTAGCAAGAAGTTTACATGCAGTAAAACATTTTGCCAGACAATTAATTTTTTATACCGTTGCTTTTGTTTCTTCAGAGGTCCAGCGTGTACATAACAATGAAATGGCTTGGCTAGGCTCTCATTCTTTTTAAGTTGAGGAGACCAAAACTAGTACCTATGCAATAAAAATGTTTTTAGTGAAGACTTCTCATGGTTTTTACTCTTTACTTTATCGACTCTCAAATGTTTGTCATTGCTGTGTTTCTCAAAAGCCACGCAGCTGGGTACGGCTCGTTTCACGAAGTGTATTTCAATCGAATCTTGGAGACGAATCAAGTGGGATGAAGCATTGTCTGGGGAGATGAGGTGATGTTTGTTCACATTTGTGGAGATGATAATGAAATGATGATGCTGTTGTTGTGAGTTTTCATTTGAGACAATCCGAGACATCACTTTTTTAGAGTTCGAGCTCAGCAAGAGTCTAAAAGTCTCTTGCTAGTTTAGAGCAGGTATGCACATTGTTTGTTTGACTCTTTGCATTTACTTGATTGTTTGACTTCACATTTTGTTTCATTCATCACAGTCAACATTTCATTTTTAATGGTACAAGTTGTTTTATTATACGAGGCCCAGCGGTTCCACTGTGTTTTGCAGTTACAGGAATACTATGTGATTCTTCAGAGACATAGTTATACAAACTTTGTTGAAAAGGCTAAGCAATAATGCAAAAAAATTGCTTGGCTGTGAGTTACGATTTGTGAGTAAGGGAAACAATGCTAGCCTAAAATTGAGCTTGTGTGCGTAGCTGCAATTTGACTGGGATTAACTTTTAGCGTGAAGAGTTATGATGATATGATGAGAACGAAACTTAGTCAGAGTCAATAATTTTACCGTATATTTTAAACTGCGTTAAGAACAAATATGCTCTCACTTATATGATATTTATGTACATCGCGCTGAGGCAATAAAGGGAGAAAATGAACGAAAAGAAGCAGCGCGTAAAGGAGGGGCAGCGCCCGATTCTGACCCATCCAACATAACTATAACTATAACATGTGTGCAAGAAATTGCTTTGCGAAACTTGATGAGTGTGCAAGTACGTGTAAAACTCAAAACGTTCCTCAACATGCATTTATGTATTATTTGACTACATACGCTTTTTAATTCGAAAGAGTGAACATAAGAAAATGCAACAATGAGTGAGCACCTATATATCGCAAGATACCTTCTTGCAGCTTGGTACCCAGTACCGACTCATGCTTGTTTTTTACTGGGACTTACTGAAACAGAACAAGACGTTGGCTTTGGAGTCGACTCACTATGAATATGCGCGAAACAACAATGCTGCACACTTGCACAGGTAGGGTTTAGAAAATATGCTCATGTTGGTTAGTGAGCTTTGTTTTGCTACAGACCAAAACCAGTGTTGGTTTTGGTGGGATCCATGTACCACTCATAAAAGAGAGTAGTTTTTGCTCGTCCGTTTTTTACCTTCCTGTGTTTTTTGCAATGCTCTGAAGACATAAATTTTCACGTGTTGAAGCGGAAAGAGAAGAAATATTGTTCGTGTCAAAATTTGGGGAGAAGATGACTTTTCATTTACCCCGTTGATAAATCTACGTCAGTATTGGTTGGAATATTAATTTTTCGTCTTTTCAACAATGAATTTTGGTGCTTTGAATGAATATAAAATTGCCCCTCGGAATTTCCAGTGTTCTAGCCGAAATGTCATCTTCGAAATAAAAATTGAAAAAATTTGAAGAGTTTAATTTCGTAGTATTTTTCAAGAGTAACATTATCAAACGATCGCTTAGGACTAACACGCAAGGATTCAGCCCAAGCATGCAGTTATTTAATATTGAAGACTTTAGTCGGTCATGCAATGCAACGGAGACATCTATAAAATTCATTTTAAAAAATTATTGCTGATCAATATTAAAAATTCTTAAGGTTTTTCAAAAACATCATTTGCAAAGTGCCGCAAGTTACATTCATCCAAACCAAATATCAGTGTGTTGTACCTATACAATTCTGTTGTGTACGTAAGTAGTGTCTTCGTTATCCGCGATAAAGAAGCGGATGTAAATTAATTTACAAGCAATAGAAGCACTATCGCTATCCAACATGAGGGAAATACCTATGGAGGATCTGGAAATCGCAATGAAGGTACATACTTTTTTAAAAGCATAATATTTAGTTCGCTTAGTCTGAGATACAGCAATGTTGATAAAATTGCATACAAAAAGGAAGAGACTACCTGTGATTTAGCCACAATTCCACCTATCATTTGCACTTATGTACCTACGCATGATTGTTGTACATGAAGTTGTAGGCATGTTTTCAATGTTTTCATAATCTTTCCCTTTGTTCGATTGCGATCGTCCAAATAAACTTAAAAGGAATCAAACAACCGAAACGAATGTGGAGAACGAATTTCCTTTTGTTTTCTTAATTGCTTTAGAGTGGAGAGATGAAAACCCTTCCAGAGAAGACAATGAGCGTATAAATAATGAATCATTTCTAGATCTAGCCATAAAAGAAGAAAAAACTCGAGCTAGTGTGGGCGTTGCAGTGTTGAATAAAATCGTTAATTATGTATCCATCCATCGTTTATTATATGAATTTTACGCATTTTCATGACCATTTACTGGTCAATGATTTTAGCTTGCTTAAATAAAAGTTACGTTATTATAGAGTGCCCATAATTAAGAAAAATTTGAATAAAAACGTAAACTATGCACTTTGATTAAAAAGCCTTTAAGCTTTAATTTTAAAATTTTTGAAAAAAAGGGCGAATCTACCAAAACACGAAATCTCCTTCAAGCATTACTTTACACCAAGAAGGTAATAAAAATTTTATTTGGAAAATCATAAATCAAAACTGAAAGCAAACAAGACGAGATGAGGGTTGTCCTAATAGTTTTGTTCTGTTCTATTTTCTTTTGATAGCACATGATCTGATCTCCACCTTCTAGCCTCCATGAAATTGAAAGTGAGCATTTATTGCATGCGGTCGTAAAATAAGCAGATATAGAAAAGGCCCTCCGAAAATAATTATCGAAGGCTGAACTACTAATAGCGTTCATTGGATTATTTTAAATGCGTGAGAATTTTTTCCTCCCCAACACTCGCAAACTGATAAAGTCAGTACTTTATGAAGCAGAGCCAAGCGTGTGGAAAATACCATTTCACGAATTCGTGTTTATGAAGAACAACCCCAAAGGAATGTTCATTTGCCAATATTTGTCCGTAAAACATTTTACATGGTGCACCAATGCCTTTAACAAGGCCAAAATAACTGAACATCTAATCTGAACCTCAATTTGCTGTTATGAATTGAAATTGAGATTCCATGCTGTCAAATCACACATATGCTTTCGGCTTTTGCAGGGATTACAGAACCGATGATGAGGATATGATGTAGGTTGTCAGCGGAAGGCGGCATTCTTGCCAATGGCTTTTGCACAGCCTACGATCTTTAATGAGTCGAACAAACCCCAGCAAAATCCTTTTTACATTTGAAATGGAAAGAATGATAGCAATCATTAGTCGAGATTATACTAATCAGATTCACCAGAACATAGAAAAACGCTCCTCCTTGATACTAAATCTAATAATTTAGAATATCATCCCGACAATGAAATGCAACGCAAAAAGGGCTTGCATTCAGTTCAGCTAAATACTTAAAATATCATATCATCATCACCAACAACGTTGGTACATAGTAGGTAGCGTAAAATTATGAGAAAGGTTCATTTCGTTCACTTCGAACAATATTTGTGCATCACATGCCTGCACCTGCCGTCCCTTCCTTTGTGTCTCATGTACAAATATATTTTCTGCAGAAGCAGTGAGAACAGGTGCGTCACTGATTTTAAATAGATTTCTGTTCCCAGGATTGCTGAGAAGAAAAAGTAAATGTGCTAAAATATTTATTCAACAAGTGCAACTCATATTCTTCGTGGATGTGGCTTGCTTGTTATTTTCATTTCATTTTTTAAAAAAAGTCGGCTGTTATTGTTCGACTAGCGTTCAATAATTTGCTTTACTTACTACGGCGCATTCCAATAAAGCAGAAACATTTCATGTCGAATTTGAACCGAGACTTCAGCATTTCCGAACAAAGCTCAATGCATAAGCATCATCGAGATATGATTGCTTATTTACAAACAACTTCGAAAGATCATCAAGGGTTTTTGTAGAAGCACTGCAATAATATATGCTTTTCAACAAAGTCCGCGTATCTTAAATAGAATGATGAGCAGTAGAATGTAGAATTCCTTTTGTACATTATTGGTCAACTAGGGACGATATGGTTATTTGATGAGTGGAGTGGACGATGGATGTCAACAAGGAAAAATGGTATCACACATGGCATTGTTATTTGAACGATATGAATGAAATCAAGCGTTAGGATAAGGATTGATAAAGATAATAATGATGATGAGCGTGAAACGAAAAACATCGAAAATACATTTTCTTTATTAAATGTGTTCTGCTGCCTTTGTTCTGTAGGAATGTGTGATTAAAACCGTTTTTAAATGACTTAAGCTGTCTTGTAAAACTCATTTCTGGTTGCATTGTTTCTCTTTTTTTAAAAAAAATCCTTCATGATAAAAGTGTCACTTTCACTTTGGCTATAGTAAATATAGATCGCTCCCACTGTTTGTTGTCCAATACAATCCTAATAATTTACTAAATGACCAGACATCTGAGCAATAAAGAAAAGAAACATTCCTGCGCATTAAAAAATGAGGTTCAAAAATGAGCCACATGGCGCTAACTGAAGGACTTTGCGTAGTGCATTTTATATTGACGGTTACGCCTATGTCAGGTCAGCAGTAACTCTACAGATAAGACGCAAAATGACTATCATTTGTTCTCCGCAAGTGTTATCAACTGGTCAGGTCAAATAAAAATCAATCTTTGGCAAGATTATTACAAGTAATTTTAGGCGATCGATCATTTTATCTTTTTTCTAATAATTCTCCATTATCTGTTTCGCATCAAGAACAGTGATAATGGTGCCGTTCACAGCTGTTACTCATCTTATATTAATCCCTTTCTTAATAAGTAGAAAAGTTAATTAAAAACTTTAACTCACGCTGGCTTCACATTTGTAGTAGGACATGTGTACTTACTTATTACCGATGAGAATCGTCTTATTTACAGTAATTTGCTCACTTCACACCATGTTTACTGCAATCATTAACTTGTGATATAGATCAAACATGCGAAAGTTATGTCCAAGGTTAAGTCCAAGCAAAGTACGTAGTTTCTTTTGGATGTTTTACTTTTACCTCAAACCATTATTATCTTGATATTTGATTTGATGATACGCATCGCAACATCCATTAAGATTGATATTAGTTGCGTTCGTAAAAGTTTTTGATTGAGTTCACGTGATTTATTGTCCTTATCTGAACTTGATCGGGCTTTGAGGAATGGTTTTCCAGGGTGGATTACTGCATGTTAACCTAACTGTTGAGCCAATTAAATCCATGGGTGGTGACTTGTACAAAAGGAATGCAAAGAATGTGCTGTGATCTTTCTGCACATTAGAAGTGGTATATGCAAGTAAAGCTTCCCTTTCTACTACCAGACCAAACTACCACCCGATTAATTGACCCGAGGAATTTATGTATTATCATAATCTTGAACTACTTTGACTATTCTTGTTAGTTCACCCTTCCTCTCGTCCTCACTACCTTTCTGCATTTTTAGCAAAAACTAAAAATCAAATCATCCAAGAGTCCCATGTACTTCTTATAATGCCTTATGTTGATAACTTAAAAAGTTGTGTTAAATATAATGATGCTCAGCAAAGTTCAGTCAATTAGTGTCATTGGCATGAAGAGATACATTCAAGTAAAAAAGAGAAGGTTATTCGATAAGAAACGCAAAAATACTGAACTGATCATGCATAATATAACAATCACAAAAGTTATGACTTAGTGGATGCACTTAAAATTCATGAATAAAGTAATGCAAAAGACAAAAATCAGGGATTCGTTGTATGTACTTGTATTACCTACTTTTTTATCAGACGACATAATATTATATTTTATACTCTGGTGGTTGCTTTTGCTGTTATGTAAATGCCGAAGCAGAGTGTTGTGGAAGGGCCTTTTTTCTCCCTCCTTGTGGGAATTTCGATGCGGATAACCCCATGTTAATTGTGGCTTTATATGCTTATCTAGAAGTGAATCAGAAAATGAACAGCAACATACGAACTACTGAATCTTTTTAGTGGATTACTTTACGAGAATTTTTGGTCGTAAAAATACGTTTTATCTTAATGAATGAACTGTTATGTAACTCGTTTTGTTTTTGTCTGCTCTGGTGCAGTTTTTGGTGCGAGTAGTATAGTATACCACGTAACTAAACTAACCGAAGCTGAGAATGAACTTTTTCTGAATATTATGATTCTTGCTTAGGTGCAAGTTCATTTAGATCTATGCAAACTCATAAAACTACCTATCATTCGTTGCGGGGAGGTGGGTTACTGCTTGCTAACTAAGATAAGCCAGAAAAACACACGATGTAGCGCTGCTGACTACTTGTACTACTCATCGAAGTCGTAAAAAATATTACAAACAAAACACAAAAGTTGCAACATTCTACCTTGACTTTCATACATTTTCTGCAAGGTCATCCTTATCAACTTATTTTCAGATGAAACTGTCATCAGTATTGGTTGGTACTAAGTATGGAGTCTCATGAGATCAGACTACACATACAAATATACACATTGGGAGGTCATAACTTTTAATGGATATGCTCCTTCAACCGATTCGCGAACCATGCGATGTGTCTCAAGTCCCAACATGCATGCGACATTCAAAAAAATTAATAAAATGCTTATCTTAAAAATTGCCAATAAAAGATATCAGTTTATGGGCCATTGCAACTATGCAGGATTTTTGCAGAAGTTGTGTCTAGAGTTCTTTAAAATTGGGGTGCTTCATCATGATAAGAGAAAAATGAAGCAAGTGTTAAACGTGCCGTATCATATAATCGTGATGCACGAAGCATGAGATGGCATCTTTACGCATATCACAGTTGTTTTAAAATATCCTCTCAAAATTTTTTACAGCTTCTGCAAAATCTCTGACGTGATGCGACCCTGGTGAAAATAAGCTATTAATGTAATACAAGGACTTAAATTTCGCTTTTGACAATTCCTTAATTGAGGCTTCAAGGATGAATATTTTCCTCTGAGCAATTTTTGAATCTTGAGCGAGCGAAGAACGAAGAAGCATTTCAACATCGAAAATTGTTACGCAAATTTTTCTCTGTAGCCCCTAAAGTATACCACAAGGTTCAGTTGTATGACTTCATTTGAACTGACCGTATAATTAAGGCCTACTTATTTGTGGAGAAAGCGATTGACAAACAACTGCAAACGAATACTTGGGTACATCTCTCAATTTCTGTGAAACAGGACATGCACATAGAGCAGCTCATGACTAAAAATTTTGGATTAACATCTTCTCTGTTATATTCGTGTTTGCGTGCTTTAAAAATTCTAAGGAAAAGTCCTTTTCTACCTCCTTTTTTGGCAGAGGTAATCGGCAAATGAGAAACTTTTAAGCTGACATTTTTTTCCGTTTTCGCTGAAAGATGAAAATTGAAATTAACACTAGTCATATTTAAATGCATAATGCATGACATCAAGCATTGTTTCATTGTCGGACGTACTTAATTGAATTTTATGAAAATGACCATCCCAGAAAAGGAGATTGTATCGTCAAAAATGTGTTTTGAAATTTTGATGGCAGGAACATAAAAGCCCACCACGCGATATCAAAAATTATTCATCTCGTATTGTTTTTTACTCACGCGTGCGACAAAAGCCAAGAGTGCAAATATTGCCGAGGAAAGTGAATGCCTTAGGAGGAAGTAAAAGTCAAACTTTGTCAAAGGTGACATGATGATGGAGAAATCAATGATTTGGTGCTAATGTGCACCTGTGACGAACGGAGAAAACCGGAAATATTACAGCGCTAATTTAAAGCTACCGTTACTCTCTGTAGCCTGTTCTTGTCAGGTCAGGTTTGCAACTGTGCCTCATTACTCCGTTTTCATTAATGATGGTCGTAGTGTTTTGGTAATTATTTAAGTACAAATAAATATTGCATACTCGATGATCACTTTCAGGGGAATTATTGCTCGTAAAACGTAAGTGATTTCAAATTGGGAATATTGACCATGTCCTTTTGCCGTTTCTAGCGGAATTCGAAACTGGTTTTCCGGCAAGAAATATTTCCTTGAAAACTACATTATTTCTTCAAAGATGACTTTGATTTATTGGCTGTATTGGTGTAAATAATTTAATGTGGACTTCTGTCAAAAATCTAATAAATTTTAAACTGATACTGTAATTCTGGTCATCTCTCAGCCAAGGTTTTGCCTTTCATTCTAACTTGCTTTAGGTACCAGGTACTTTACTGTTCTCTGCTTAAGAATAACTTTTAAAATGCAATTATTTACAGCAGTAAAAGTTGACACTCGCCGAAATAGAAATAAGTTCATCATTTTGTTGCTCTAGAGTATTTTTCACACAATTCCTTGGATAATTCAACAGCGCCTTGTTCTCGTAGGTTCATAAACTAGGCAAATAATCTTGAACAATCCCATTTCTGTCAAAAATCTAATAAATTTTAAACTGATACTGTAATTCTGGTCATCTCTCAGCCAAGGTTTTGCCTTTCGTTCTAACTTGCTTTAGGTAAAAGGTACTTTACTGTTCTCTGCTTTCGAATAACTCTTAAAATGCAATTATTTACAACAGTTAAAGTTGACACTTGCCGAAATAGAATAGAAGTTCATCATTTTGTTGCTCTAGAGTATTTTTCACACAATTCCTTGGATAATTCAACAGCGCCTTGTTCTCGTAGGTTCATAAACTAGGCAAATAATCTTGAACAATCCCATTTTCAGTTTCTTCTTTATTTGTATACACAAGTGTAGGCTCTAGGTCAATTTCTTCAAGAAGTATTGCAATGATGTCAGCAAACTAAAATTTATGCATACGAAATTCATATTTTCACCACTGGGCACATTTCCAATTCATTACCTTTTCCAAATAAATGAAATTAATGACCACCCTTCCCGTACAAATCCCATAGATCACAAAAAAATTCCATCAACTTTAATCATTGTCTGAAGAAGAAAAACTTGCAAAGAGATCGCAAATAAGTAAAATAATTGGTTTCATTATTGTGCGTAGGTACTACCTGAAAAAATGACTACAACGTGGGTTTAGTATTTTTGTAGCATTCTAACCCTAACCATCATGAGCGAACGAGGGGCATATTTACAGCCAAATAATGATAATGAAGGCTGACAAGCATTAGGAAAATAAATTTAACGAAACAACCAATATTTTTCAGCTTTCTATACAAAAACTTAACCAACCGTAATTCTTACAAAGGTAATAAATTAGTATAATGATGACTAATTAAAACGCACAAAATTTGCGGTTGTGTTTAATTTCCTTTCCATGTTTGTACAAAAATTCATTCGAGATATTGACTTATGGGTCATTAATTTACCAAATATATCGAAAAGTGAAGGAGAAATGACCTCAGGCACACATGAACCCAGCATTACACTAACCTTAATTCCTCGGCCATTTTATCTCCCCACTTCCCCGTGATTGATTGATTAATGCTTACTCAACGAGTGCCAAATCAAATATTCATTATGAACATGAACGCAGAGAAGGGATATAATCTTTATTCAACATGTTATATTTGGGTTTGGTACCAGTTTAAGGAATGCATGTAAATAAAAAATCTGCGGAAAATCTCTCTTCTATCCGCAAACCCATGACCAAAAGGCCGAGCTTCATTCATCCAAAATTGTGAGGTTTTTTATATACGTCGGATGCTAGACACAAAGTCCGCCTGTGTGTAAAAAAAACAAAATATGAACGCGATAAAAAGTAATATTTTGTTTTTAAAGTGTTATTACCCCGTGATGTTTGCCGGCTGGCGATGATGCTGTTGAGTTAATTAGCATTCTCAAGCAATATTTTAGGAATTGCGATGTCCAACTTTTTTTCGCAGAGTATAAAAATGGGGTTTGCTATTGCACACATGTGATCTCTACATGGGGTTCATCATACAAAATCAGAGAGAATTCGTTTTCATTGCAAATGAAGGGAGCGTTTAACCCCCTGAAGGAGGCGAGTGTACAAAGTGTCATCTGCATAGCAGGTACGCATTTCGAAAGTCTAATGTGTGCCCATGTCATGATTCTCCACATTATTTATTCGTTCCGGTACTTGTACCAGTTCAAAAACATAATAATAGTCAATACTAAGAATCTTATGCATAGTCTACCTTCGTATGTAAATTTAAGTAATACTCCCTTTGCGTTTACTATTGCGCAGACATATTAATAAAGTCTGACAGGAAAATAACACGCTCACGCAAAACTTAACTTTTTGGTTTTGGTCCTTGTTCGCCATTTTGCAAGTTGGTATTAAATCTCTAATAAATGGAATGGAGTGTGGCGCAAGTGTGCCTCGTCATGAAAATCTCCACAGATATCATGTAAATTGTCCACCTTTTGTTAAAATATCATCATCATAATTCTGACATCAACTCTACTGCGAAATGNAAATTGTCCACCTTTTGTTAAAATATCATCATCATAATTCTGACATCAACTCTACTGCGAAATGGGTGCATAATTTTACAATCCTGCATTTCGCCTCTTAGCCAAAGAATGCAATGCGGTGAGAAGGAGAACAAGCATATTGTGTTGATTGTGTGGCAATGTAATAATGAAGATTCACTGATTGCGCTCATATACCTATCTTAAGTGAAGATGCTCATTTCTCCCTTTCCCTTCGTGTTGTGTTTCTTTCTTTTTTTTCTTTTCAAATTAAATCGCTCATCATGATGAATGGAACTCAAATGAATATTCAAATTCATAGAAATAGCAATACATACTCATGCGGAGTGGAGAGATGCACGTGATTGTAGTTTTTTTCACAAAAGCAAAACTATGTCATTTTGTCTCATCCTCCTACTTTATAATAATATGCAGGTTTAAGAAGAATAAGTCTATTCCTAAATTGTGTTATGTTAGATATGTCGTCCTACTCCTTTCATACCTGGCTTAGCACGACAACAAGGAAGACGGAGAAAAAATATGAGTTGTGTTGTGTGTTTGTGTGTGCTCTGATGACTCTTTCAATCTCATCATGAACATGGCACAGTAGATTTTTAGAACATTATTATTATTATCCGCTCGGATGACCACTCTTTGATACCAGGTAAACTTTAGTCCAAGAAAGTACGAACAAGTCTCTCATCATCATATCCTCATCCCTTACATCCAAGTGGTATTAAAGATTATGATTACTGCTATAACCATTACTATTATTACACGTTATGCGGTGTAGTAAAATGATAATGATAATATATAAAGTTGCTTCACTCATCCCCTACTCCGCACTCATCATCAGAACAACACACATGACACGACCGTGCCGTGTCGTTTTCTTTTTTTCTGATTCTAATGCAAAGAGAAAACAGATTTGGGATTTTTTTCTGAAAGAAATGCCAAAATTGGCTCTCGTGCATGGTCTTCATACCTGTGTACAATTTAAAGAATAAAAGCCTTTTATGCTAATTTTTACTGCTCTCTCAACTATCAAGGAACAGTGATTTTCAACTCTACAAGATATCGCATAAATAACGGGCTTCATTTACGCTCACGATCCGATCTGCATTTCGTCTCTTCTCTTTCCTTCCTCCACATATTGGCGACATTACGTATGCATCTTCAGATCTATTAACTAGGCACAATGCATTTAAAAAATCTCCTATCCTTTGTTCTTACTCTCTCGTGAGCTCTCCAAAGGTTCATTTTTCCACACACACACACACACGCGTGCTAAGCGGATCTTGCTCTTTAAATGCCATATGGCTCAATCATGACTTTTTTTGCACATTAAACTTGATTATTATGATTATTACTGGCTCGGCAACGAGGAGGAAACTTTTTATTTGCGAGCACTTCACTGCGAGGAAATCATACTTACTCTCAAAAGTGGGAATCGTGCGCCCTGCCGCATTCGTCGTCCCTCATCCTCATCATCGCTTGCTTTGTTGTCTCATTTAATCGGAATTCACCCATAATAAGAGTTGCTAGTCAGTCGTCCTCGATAATGTGTTTCAACGCGAATCAGCACTCAAGATATTTCTAAATCCTTTAAAGCATTTGCTCATTTTCACCTGCAAGTTTTTTTTCGTGTTAATGTTCAAGATACGATCAGCCATCAGTTTTACAAAACATATTTACATTTTTACACATTACAATTTTTAAAATTTGAGTAAATAGTAAATCAACTCTATTGCCAAAATCACAACATCAGTTTAATTTACAGTTACAATAAATGCTAGTCAACTTTATTACAACGGACTTTCGGGGTGGTCCGATCGTTGTATAATAACTCGTTTTAGAGCATTATATTACAGAGTAAATAAATTCTGAATGCAATAAAGGCACTCGTTTGCAATTTAGTTCTGTCGTAAATTGTCAAGAAGAGTTTGACTGTCTGATTCCACCCCATGCGCATCACCCTAGAATTACTAAATTATTTACACTTTCTTGGAAACTTCAGTGAAGCATGTTTCAGCAATCTTTTCTTCCCTAACTCTTTCATCACAAGAAAGGCAAAAAAATGAAGAAAATAATCATTTTGATGTGAAAGCTAAGAGTTTTTGACATTTTCGTCGATTTAGCTTGATTGTAGAGCATGAAGTAAAAAAAATAACAAAATACTTTGTAGCCTTGTGCCATTGTTGATTTTTCTTACAGAAATAGAGATTTATTTCGTGTAATTTAATTTACATAATGGGAGACTGATCAAAGCAGGTTATGATAATAAAATACAGAGAGATTATTTTGTCGAAATGTTTACATACAGAACAGATATTTTTCAGCGATAAACCTTCTTTAACAAGCCGTGATTGTCCAATCATAGAACATTTCTTGTCTGTCAATCACAGTGTCTTCGGACAACGTATAATTTCCCACTTAACTACACCAAACTACTCTACTCAATTGAATCACTTTCGATCAATCAGAGCTAAAACGTATGAGTATTTCCCTTCTTGAATCATCAACTACATATAATAACTTGAAAAAATGCAAACTTTTACTTTAATTTGCAAGAAAGGATTTGTTTGTGCCATGTGTCAACTATCGCACCTTACAGGGCTCGGCGGATGCGGTTTTTCACTCTAGAAAACTAGACAAGTTGATTAATGGGAATG
>JAHZNI010002417.1:0-103603 GCA_027744415.1 Seira ritae | reverse complement strand
TCATTTACCCTTACAGGATTTGGCTTTGACTGCAAAAATTAAAGTCCATTTGGATTTCAAAAGATACCTTAGAATTGATGGATATGATATAAACTTTACAAGCCTTTAACTTCATAGGAAACAATGCACTTTGACTTCGCACATTCGTGTTTGTTCCTTCGTTACATCCTGCTTAAATGGCTGACATAAATTTTTTAGCGGAAAACTAGTAATATAACAAATCCTCCGTGAGAAATCTGTTAAAAGTCCCGTTTTCCGAGGAGTGCGGAATTAGGAAAAGGAAACTCCAAAATGCTTGTTTCTTTAAATCTGGTAATCAAACAATTTTAAGCCGACCCCATACCTAGTCGTTTGATGATGATGATGTTTAAATGTATTTGCAGAAGTAAAACAATGCCATGACGAATAATAGTATTACATTAGGTACCTACATGGGAATAATAGATGACAGTGACTGGGAATTTTAATCTGCAACATACATAATCCTTCACAAATCGAAATATTTGTAATCATCGTATTATAACTTGTTCTCACGTTTTTTTCGGCTTTATTCTGGTGCAGAAGCAAAAGACCTTTTGTGCAAACATTGAAAAAATCACATCATAGAAATTGTGTAAATAAGACATCATCCCCACCAGCACACGAATCATGAAGGTCAATTCAGAAAAGAATTTAAACAAAGCTCACAAAATTTTCTGGAGTTCCACTTGAAGCAATAATTAGTCGTAGAGAGGGAAAGGCAATTGTGAATGGATTCAAAACCTGAGCAAATGTCTGCATTGTGCTAGAGATGCTTTCCATGCTAATCAAATTAATGTATATGATTTTTACATCGCGTCGAGTTTTTTATTTAAAGTTAAACAGTAGTAATTTCATGAAACTACAAAATGTATAGCGTAAAGCATGTAATAAAATAGGTCTTGGTAATTGTCACATGTTTCACCAAAAATGTAGTTTTGTGGAATTAAATACATGCATACATACCTTTAAACTACACATTTTGTAGCAAAGCGAAACTCCAATCCAGTATTCCATTATTATTATTATCACAATCACATCACATCATCATCTTCCATTCCATCATTCATCACGGTAGTGATTTCAATTTAAAGCTGACGACTGCGACTATGGTACTCTTCTTTTTCACATTATATGGCTATCTTTTATTTATAATGATTCATTATCATATTAAACCATGAGAGACCTTGCCTTTGACTTTGAGAGAGTATAACAAAAACTGCAAAAAGTCTTTTGTATTTTTTTTCTTAAAAATTGCACTTTTGCATACGACATTATTCCATTTAGAAAAATCTCACTCGTACACTTTCAGACTTGCTTCCGTATTCCCCTCTCGCAGCAATAGCATTAGCATCATCATAACATCACACAACAAGATGATCATCGTGTGCCATGGTTCTTTTGTTTGTGTTCTATTGCAAGTGCATTGTATTTCACCCCTTTTGCATAGACACATATTATAGTACATGGCTAATTTATCAACATTTTGTCGTTGTCATTCACTTGGCGATGTCTTTGATTTTTTTTTCTATTCTTATACCAAAATGAATTGTACGTGAACTGACTCTTCGTAAGATCCACCACGGGCAACAATAGATAGAGCGCCTCTGGACTGGACATCACATAAAAAATATATCGCTGTTACTACAAAGCTTAGCTAATTTTTAGATGTCGACAATTGTTTCCCGTTTTTTATCGCGTTATCACAATAGAATAATATGGAGCCACAAGTCATTCGTATTCGATTTCGATTTTTGCAACCTCTTTCAAAATATGTATACATCTTACTACTGTTTTACCCTAAACTAAACACAAAAATATTTGGAATTGAATTGACTATGAAAATCAAGGTCACGGAATTTCAAAATTCGAACCTTTGCTTGCGTATCGTGTATTTAAATAAAATTAAGCATAATTATAGATGTAAACTACCCTTTACTATTTAAAATTGTAGGCATGGCATATATATGACCTGAGACAGGATAAGCTAAGCAGCATGAAAGTGTACGGATCTAATCCGGATGTCATCAATGTACTCACGTCGCGCTTTTGTTTCTTTGTTTTTTTAGATGTGGCAAGATATTGAAAGGATGATAATGGCCACCGATGGTGTCGCAACTAGCGGGCTGGCTGTTGCCGTCAAAGCAGAACACATTATTCCAGAGGATGAACTCACTTCAAATGACAACAATGCTTCAAGCTGTGCATCACACAATGCAAACACTTCCACAATGAACGGTCAACAAGGGATTAGTGATGCCATCAAGAGCGAAGATGAGCAATCGTGTGTGTCGCTTCGCCCCAATCCTGGAAAATCCTACATGAAGCTCCTTCTTCTCGAATCCGTAAGTTTCAACTTAATTCATAGAGCACATACAAACACAAACATAAATAAAATAGAATTGTAGTGCATTGATAATGATGATCATGATCATCTGTCGAATTGTTAGAAATTCCTTTTGAAAATGAAAATTCGTAAAAAAAATCATCAAACCTGTATAGTATTGGAACGAGACCATTAAAAATCAGAGTGAATGGCTGTTCATCTTCATAGTTCATACTCTTGATTTTTATCTGATGTCGTCTCTCTCTCCCTCTCAATCAACATTTTTATGAGATATTTATATATGGACTGTAACAAACTCAATTAGGTTAAGAAATGTTTTTCATTTCAACCTGAGGTCGTTTTTATGAAAAAAGATAATCAGTAGAAAATGGCGTAACCGACCATAAAAAAATTAAACCACAACAACACCACTGCACTGATGGCATGGCTATATGGCATATAGTGTTGAAGAAAGTAAAAGGGAGACGAAACAGGATCAAGATTACCTATACTTTTCCATCATTATTATTAACAAAGCACGAAATGAGAGGACTGACTTGTAAACGAAAGGAACTCTTAAGACAGCGATATTAATACCTCTTCGATGATGATGATAGGATCAGAGCGTAGAAAATATTTTGAAATGAGACAGCATGAGGGACTGCACTAATTTTGAAACTTTTGGAGAAGGATATAATATTATGGTAAATATATTAACAGATTGACAGACTGACTGACAGAGTGGCTCCAATTCGTTTCTTTCTTAAAAGGTTTGAAAGTTTGCCTTAACTTGTCTGTCACTTCAGACAATGAAAACTTACTTTTTGAACTGTTGTAATATGCAATATAACAACAATACGAAGCCATTCCAGCTACATGCTGGCAACAAGCATACCTGTGACTGTTCCAAGGCAGATAAATATTATTGCGAGACGCGACAACATTTTTTGTATAGGTAACTGCTTTAATTTACAAAGAAAACTCCAAATGGTTGTTTTTGTAACCAATACCAATAGATATAAATAATGCCGTATTCAGTATCAGTTTTATTGGTTTTCAAAGATGTTTTTTTGCAAACAATAGAATATACCTTTTACCTATGTATGTAAGTAGGCTTACACTCAATTTTTTTAGCAAGGAATAGAAAAATGACAAGTAGCTTATTGTCCAAATTATTTCATACAACAGCTTTACAGCCAACTAAAGTTATCAAAATGATTAGATGTGCAGTGTAGTATGCGTATGCGTGAACAGGCAAGGATATTATTATGACTGGTACTCGTCTCCTCAAATTTGATTTGATTGAACTACGCTTCACGGAGGAAATATTACAAGGAGATCGTATTTCTTGAAATCGTTTTATTGCACTTTTTGTATGATCAAGTGTGGCATTTAAAATGATGTAAAAAAATGCATAAGGACCTCTTTGCTATTTGGCCAAAGTCAGTCAGTCACTCGTAACTTGTTTATGACGTTTTGAAATGTTCATGCAGAAGAGAAGAGGAGGAGGAGGGGTGATGTGGTGATACAACAATTGGGTAGCATATCATTACATGGTGCAGGTAAATGTGGTGCTTATTTGCATCATTATCTGCACAACAGACTATTCCTTAAATGTACATAATAAAGTGGTTTCCAGTAATCGTGGCTCTCCTTTTTTTCTAAACTCGGTCTTAAAAAATTATCTTTCCTTTCCACATTCATATCTTATTTTGAAAAAAAAAGATTGTGACAAAAGCAATTTCTGTTCAACATTTTGGAGAACAAAATGAAATGAAGGAATGGAAAAGTAGTGGATGCACAAATGGAAAACCCGTTTACCCTTTATAGCCAAAAAGTTCATTTTTCATGCATTACATACTAACAATTACAATGCCCGTTCCTCCAACCAACGCACATTCAAGAGACATTCACAGACAGACACATTATTGCATATTATACGCTCGATGACGGGAGGGAAAATTGCACGGACTTGTTGATTATGAGATTATGCATGCACTTTCTATTTTGAGCATGAGAGAATTAAAACCATTGAACCATGGAAAGGAAAACATTTCAAACTAAAGTCAAAGTCGTATAAATAACTAGATTCAAAGAATGATGTATTTGTATGTTCATATCTGTTAAGTAATTTGCTCATAGCATGAGAAAATATAGAAACGTGAACTGATTAATTGATATCGTTATCGTGCATTTTATGCAGTCCCCTCCAGCTTAATCTCTATAGTTATGAAAGGGTCTCGCTGGAATTTCAAGCTAACCTGTTTTTAATTTTTTTTACAATTCATTTTTATGTGGGAATTTTTACAGGAGGGCTACTCGACCCAAGAGCCAGGCTTTATTGGTTTCAACCATTTGCAAGCTGAGGAATCGACTGGAATTTTTGGCATCGATAATATTTTGAGTCCAACCGAAACGACGGTGTCCACAAGTAGTGGAGGGTCAGGTGAAGATCAACAGGTTCCCAGCAGCAGCCCCTTGTACAATTTATCGCCCCAGCAAAGCCACACAAATCAACACAGTCCCGAGTCAACCCTTCAGCATCATGACCAGCAGACTCATTCAGTTTCCCAACAGCAAGAAAATGACTTCCCATCATATTACACGAATGATAGTAGCAGTAGCAACCACTTAACTCTGAAAATCAAATCGGAAGTAGGCTCCTTCCAAATGAACAATGAGTATTGTCAAGAAGGGAGCTCGGGAAATGAAAGCAGTAGCAGTGGAGCAATGAATGGGATAGAGAGCGCACTCTCCCCTTTTACTACATCCGGATCCGGAAATTGTTACACAAATCTGACAAACAGTGGACCAAGTTCCCCCACAGTTCACGCACCGTTATCGACCCTCCCAATGAATTATATGTTTTACGGAAATGAGTATCCGAATCTCGCTGCTCAACATCACCATCAACATTCCTCTCCGCACACAACTAATCTTGCTCACAAATCTCATCCAGCTCCGCACAATCATTACGGAGAACAACTCTCCCCTCCATCAACACCGGAAGACCCGTTGCTGACCACTACTTCCAGCAACAGTGGCAGCTCCGTGCATGGAATATCGCCGATGAACAGTGGCAATCAAAAGAGTCCAGTTTACGCATACCAAAGCAACTACGCTAATTTTTTCCACCATCACCATCATCAACAACAACACTCACACCACCACCATCGTCAAAGCCACCCCAGCAATCAGACACAGCAATTTATGTCCCTTCAGTCAAGTTCCCACTATCCAACGCAACATTACAGTAAACTCTTGACACCGCCGTCCTCCCCACATTTGCTGAGCAATACTTCATTACCGAATTCCGCTTATCATCATTCCCAAGCAAATCCTCAGTATCAGTGTGGGACGATCATGGGAAATCACAATGGTCCGATTTCTGGCAATGCACAGCTTCCAGCAACCCTTGGCATTACCGTGGGACTTTCTCTTCACCCTACCACAACCTCTACACCTACAAATGGCCTGTATCATCCAGGTGGAACCAACATGATGATGATGGCACCTGCTCCTGGAGTGGTCGGTGGGAAGGAGTCTCAAGTAATGCAAACGAGTTTTGCATCTCTCGTCAACAAGAGAGGATCTGTCATTGCTCAGCACGGCGAAGCTAGTTCCTCCGGAATTGCGTCGCAAAGTGGATCTCCTCCACATTCAACTGGCATCACCGTCATGTCCACGAATCCAGCAGGGAATGCAGTGACTGGTTCTATTTCGACCAACAACAGCAGCTCACAACAGCTCGCGTCTCAGAAAGGTCGTCGTCATGCGTGTATCTTCTTATGTAATAATGCATTACCGTTTTTCGGACTTGTTTGAGCATTGACGAACTAGGAAAGTGCAGAATTCTACGATTTTTTTTTACTTAACCTTGTCTCCTTACTTTCATTTTTACTATTTCGTCTCTAAATTAATCGCTCAGCTTTTTAAAAGATACCCTTTTCAATTGCATTTATGATTATTTTTTGTCTTCCATAGTTTTAGTCGTATATTTTACTTAAACCGCGTATCATGATGATGCCTATTCATTTTGTTTATCGGCTATTCAAGGTGTCATTTATGTAGTGAAATAAAGATCTCTTTACTGTATTTGTAACATAAACCATAACCCCATTTTCCGATAAGATAAAATTTCACTAAAACCTGTCACACAATTCCAGCAATACGCACTTATATCTAGGAGGTGCGAGCAGGTGCCATGAAATTGAAGATGAAACAGCAACCTGTTGAATGAATCAAGTCACCCTTACAAAACGCAGTAATAATAATAGAGGGCATTTTTAAACCTTCTCTCTTCTGACGAATAAATGCGTACACCATTATTTTCCATAATTAATCTTAAATGATGAAGTTGCCTCCAACAATTGAATGAGTTTCTAGACGGTTTCTCAACTACAAAGGATGCCGACATGGTGATGACAGTTTTATAAAGTCACACTCTTAGCTTATTCTTAAGATTCAACAACTTGCTTTTGTCCCCTTTGGTGTTCTTGTTATATTAATGCATTCACGAATGTCCCTTTTCAACTTACACGAAAATGCAATAATAACTTCCATTCTTGGAAGAAAAAAAGTTGGAGGAAAACTGGTGAAGGGACAAGTTAGAATGGGTTCGTGTTTTAAAACATTCTTTTAGAAAAAGCGATTCACTATTTTTTAATACTTAAATCACTGCATGCATTCATCGCGGTAATAGCGGGTGAGATGAGTGTATAATGCACATAAGTAAAATTCTTGTGGTCACCTAGGAACAACTCGATTGATATAGTACAACATGTTCCAGAGTACTTTTCCCAAATACTCTTCCCGTGTAAAATTAGATTGAAGATATTTATTTTGTGTCCTCCGTCGCTGCATCTGCATGCATAACATAAGAAGGGTGCATCATCATCTTCATCACATCACCCACATCCACATCTTCCAACGAAATTGTTCAAGAGGGTAATAATCGTAAGGGGAGCAGACCATGTACTCTGTACCTTTTCCACAGAATAATTTCTTTTCTAATAGGCAGGTATGCAGGTTTTTGTTTGAAACACCGTGCGGCATAACGAAAACGTCAACTAAACACGGAAAAGGACTTTTTTCTTTAAAAAAGATGATTGTGAACCTTGTCCCTTTAGATAAAAAATAGTGATGATATCTCGATGCGAGGGAGCCATAGATTCGTCATGGTTTTTATTATTATCGTTATTATCATCATCACCTGAGAAAATGCTCCTCTCTAAATCTAAATGCCTTTCATTCGGGGCTCTGTACACCTGTGCGTGTGTGTGAGGTGCAGATCAGCGTGAAAACACTCGTCATCATCAGCATCTCATCACTCAATATCATTTTCTGCCTGTGTTCCTTGGTATAATTCTCCAAATCTATAGGAGGAATTTTATCGTTATCAAGACACAATGCCCTTATTGGTACCTCTCGCACCTTCATCAAAGAAATTATCGGAGAAGAATGAAGGAAAGGACAAGATGTCAACATTCCTTCTTTTCTATAAAATCAGGATAACGACCATTCTTTCTTTGTGTTATAATCACTCAAACATTAATAGTTTCGAACGAATGGAGTGAAGTGAAGACACACACATACTTATCTTCTCTGTCCCTTCTTTATACATACACCTCTTTTTTTATCGGAGTATGCTTATGCTAAATTAACGATTAAGAGTTTTGTTAAGGAATTTTCGGAGATAAGAACATTCATTGCTTTTATTCATGCTCACCATTGAATTCCTCTGTTTTATGTCTTCATTTAAGATAGGCAAATCAAGTCCTTTTTTTATCCGTCGTCGAAAATTAGTCTTTATCTTGAGTGAAGTAATGAAGGAAGTATTTTTCTAGTACGAAAGAAAATCTTTATAAATGATTTGTTTGTTAGTATAAGGGTATCATTTACAATAGGTATACATTTTTTTATATTTATGCGTGAATTTAATCTAACATTCCTTACCTGGCTGCTTAGTTTAAGAAAGCATTTATAAACTGTCCACTATTAAGTTTAGATAATTAATTTTATTGTACATTTACAATTACTTTGTGATAGGATTTGTATAGCTTTAGAATAAGAGAGACTCGCATCCAGCGAGTTAAAAGCTCAATATTTGAATTGCATACACAATCAAAACTTTGTAAAAAAAATATAAAATAAAAAATGCATGAATTTGCAACCACAATTTGCAATGCATCCAATGCATATACCTTACCTTTAAGTGAAGTTAGTTAGTATTTAGGATTTTAAGTGACTCTCGGAATACTTGGAATTTGTATTAAGTATGGTTTGTCGACGACGGCCAGTTTGCTTTCACGCTCAAAACTCATTATTAAGTATGACTATGATTGATTGAAAGGACAGAAACAATTCAATTTCAGACCGGTGATGATGATGTGTGACTTGGTGGTTTACATGGTATGTTCTCAGTTAATGCTTTAAATAAGTAGTGATCTTGGTGGATCTTTAGCAATGCATAAGTACTTGCATCATTCCTAGCTCAACTTTCTTTTTTATACATATTTTTACTTTCGTCGATAGTAATTTCGAAAATACAATAGATATACCTTTACCTATGTACCATGTATTATTATGTGTAAAAATGTGATTAGCAAACTTGTAGTGTAATTAATGTAAATACCTAAATATGTAATTAAAATTCTTAATTTTTTACTTTCTTCGTTTGTAATTAAAAAAATGTTGGATCGACTGAGACTCAGTAATTATTTGCAAAGACAATTTCTTTGCTCATTTCATTGTGTAACTGAAATATTTTAGCTGCTTATGACGAGAGTAAAAAAAGCTAGCTTCAAGGTTATTATACATATGTTTATTCTTTGTATTCTTGATATTTACGCTGAGTATTTTCATGTATTACTTGATTAACTTTAAATTGAATAAATGTGAATGAATTTCATGATTTATCTGGAACGAGTTCTGTCTTTTTTTCTTCAACAGATTTTTAGATTGATTGAATAAAGAAGTTTAAGGAAAAGTTCGATTATTTTTATGTATGTGTTTTTCATATTATGCTTACTTCATCACCTGCCCTCGCAGTCAATTAAATTAGGCTGACTCCCCACGTAAAATATTCGAGAAAATATACGAAAAAATACAGGAGGCTCGCTCGCACTGGACAACATAAAATAAACAGAACCTATATAATTTTTTTTCTCAGTGTAAGTATATTATTTTATCAAACTATCAATCAAAAACAATCATTTTGGCATACGCATACATTAATCAGAATGAAATAAAAATCAGATATTTTTTTCATTTTGCTGGACGAACAATGCGGAAAATTATGTATATTTTTCGAGTCCTAAACTGTACTACTCGCGCGTGGGAAGAAGTGTATGAGAAGAATAAATCCGTAGGATGGAGTGAATAACAATCAGCCTTATCATCATTCATTGTTGTAATATCACGGATTAGGTGAAGATGCATTTTATAGTGGAGAAGTGGAAGGAGAGAAGAAAGGGGGGTTGGTTTTGGTCGCGTTGCGTTGCATTGCATGCAGACTAAACCTGACCATTAGACCACATTACAATATTTTATATTCCATGTTGCGAGTCTCAGGAATAAAAAAGGAGCAAAACCATCCGAGCCAGTTCTATCATCATCATAGGTAATCACATCACAATCGACGAGATGAAAAAGGAACCAAACGAAGAGAGTGGAAACAGTAGGAGGTTTGCATCATCAATATGAGCAGAGCCTTGATCATATTATGATAATTAATGATGACACGTCGTATTTGTTAGAGACTCTGTTTTCAAATACCTAAAAGCCATAATAACGGCAGAGATTTAAGAGTATTGCATCGAGAATCACAACTAATTTATCTTAAGTACCTGAGCAATAAAATGAAACTCGCTCACAAACTTGAGGAAATATCGTAGTGCTGGTGCTACCACCTACTACTTCTCATCATCATCATCATCATGATCAATTAAAGAGGCTCTAATAATGCAACTCTTTGAATGTCTCCATAATGAATGATAATAGCTTGATGGAGCGATTTCCCTGACTTGTGATTGCCTACTACCAATTTCATAAATGGCAATGAAAATAATTTTAGGGAGCAAAATTGAGTCACCAAATATCCTTACTCCTTGTCACCCGCACTGTAGTAATGGCCAATTTTTAGGTAAACCAACGACGCAATCCATTAAGCTGGGTAAATGTCATCCTTAATTACTTGTAAAAATCGAATGCATCGTTTTCCTACTACCCACTGCCCAGTGCCCATCACGTATGTACGTAGGTAATACGGGGCTCAAATATTAGGTACGCGTGTAGCAAGTGGTAACTATAAACTTCATCATGAGAAATGAGTTGAACTTCTCGGTAATCTTTACAAGAACGAAATTTTTCTGCCAGAAACTCGTGTTTTATGAAATTTTACAAAAGAAAAATATTGTACTAAGAAACAAGAAATGATCTCGTGTTCATGTAACTCCACTACAATGTTGAAATCTCCTCCCTAACTACAATTTGAATTACATAAAGTGAAACCAAACTGTCTATAAATCAGTTCGTATTGTTCCTTTTTGGTATCACAGCATCAATCCGGTTTTGGTTTGTGACTGCTTTATCTCCACTCTGATCACAAGACAATCATATCAAGTAGTAATCTTTCGCTGAAATCAACTTTTAAAAAATCAATTTGCACTGCGACCAGAAAGACCCAGACCACGGCCATATTATTATTACATACGTGTATGTGTTCATAAGAAATGGACGAGTTGTGAATTGCTAAAATAAATCAGAAAGAATACGCATCTATACAATGTCCGTTACCATTATCGTTTTTAAAATTGCCGAAAAAATATTATTATTCCCTTTTATACATGTACTATGGACTATTTAAATTTGAAAAACAATTTAGAAGAGATTCGCCATTTTGAACGAAGTAGATATTTTCAAGTTTTAGGCAAGGGTTATTTCTATTTCTTTGAAATTAAGCTCTCCATAATAATTCCAAATGAATCTGGTCTAGAGTTTTTAGACGTGCCTAAGTCATAGTCATGTCCACGTCATTCTGACTGCTTTCAAACTAAACCGTAGCGAGAAAAGATCATAATAACTTTTTTTCTGCAAAACACATTCACTGATACTGATAATCATGGTGGCTCTTGAGATGATGTGGTAACCATAGTATGCGAATGTGATGCGATGCGATTCCATTCCACCAATAACGTAAGAGGAACTTGCTTGCTGCTTTTCTTCATACAGGAAAAAAGCTAAACGACTAGAGTTTTACCATATTTGGCACTTCATTATTACTATAGTGGAGACAAACAAGGCTGCAAATTATTACAAATCACGACATCTCATGCACTCATAATTTACAATGTGCTTCCATTAATGGAAGATATGATATCAATTTCACATGAAAAAAAATAATTTAGCAAAAAGATATTCAGATTGGAGTTTCAACCTCTTGAAGAAAAAAAATTATTCTCCACTTTCGTTGCCCTAGTAAGCCACTAATGAAACCACTAAAATGCAAGAGAAAAAAGCTATATAGCCTTGCATTATGGAAGAGCTAATTATTTCTCTAGAAAAAAAAAGAATTCCTAAATTAGGAAGAATAATTGTTTCAAATCTTGCAACAACGACCATAAGAAACTTTTTCTTCCTTTAAAGCTTCGATGTTTAAAAACAGGACAATAATGTTACCTACTCAACAGTGGCTGGCTGCTGGAATATTATCGTTGAGCTTTGAGGTGTCATGTATTTGAAATTTTATCCCCATTATTACCTACAGTCTGAAGTCAGAAGGTTACCACTTAAATTATCTCATGTCTCGTGGATTTTGAATTTCGAACTGCATCGTGCATTTGAATTTGAATTTGCATCCATATTATGTCCAAAAAATACTCAAGATCCGTACAGGTCCAGCCAAACGTTCTGAAGTTGCTCGTATGTCGCATATTATTATGTACTAGTACTTATCCCATATTCCATCGTAATTGCATGCTTAAGTCAGTAATTCTGTCTTGAGTTTTACTCATTCGGAGGACACCGTTTATTCGAGTAACACAATCCGTGCATGGAATCTCTGGATGCTGTCTTCTGATCATTATCGAATGAAACTCCCTCATACTTTTGACATTCAATCCTGCCTGCCTGAGATAAACTTTCCTGGTATTCCATTCAAATCACTTGTTGTCCATTCATTCTGGCTTCTTTTTGAAATCTGAGATTGTAAGACAGAGAGCCAGAGTGCGTGAATATGAATACTGACTGAATAGGAGATTATGTGCTTTTTTGAATCTACTAATCTGAGCTGTGGTACATATTACTATCACTGTTTTTAAATTTTGCTAAACATATATTTATCTTTGCTCCGTTAATTCAAGAGTTTCATTAAATTTATTCCTTTAATGTCTCACATTTTGATACTCATTTATATTTAGAGGTACCGTGATAACCAATTAAATTTCTCCCTACAATGAACTTTCATTAACTGAGTTATAGAAATACGGGAAAGCGTGAACATTGTGCATTGTAAATACATACTCTAAATCTGAATGGCACAGAAAAATGTTGAGACCTGGATTTTACCATCATTATCGTAAATTATACAGTCACATCAATGAATGAGCAAGAGGGAAGAGTTCAGAATTAATTGCTTTAAATTAAAAGGTCTTGTTCACCACTTAAAATTCATTTTCTAGCGTCGTAGAAGGAAGTGATCTAGGTAACTAGGGTGAAGAATGTCGTCACAAACGAATGTTTTACTGGGAATTTGGGAAATGCAATGCAAGTCTACATTTTTATGTGTGTACCTACCTACATATGTAGTTTTCCCGTGTAGTGTACTACTTGTACTTTTGGTCTTCAGAAATATCGATATCTCACTAGAGTCCATCTTAACCTAGTCTTGCAGGAATTCTTCATTGGATGTACTCATACGAAAAACACGAATCGATGAATGCAAAACAACATTCCAAACGCGCTCATGTCATCAAATTATTTTCTTGTGTTAAAGTTCAAGCTTTTCTCCATCAGATTGAAGTTGCTTTCGTTCTACTGATTTATATAAGAGAAAGCCCAGCTAGCATAGTGCATGTACAGCTGAACGTAACCTGACGTAACTTCAAACATGCTATGCAGTGCTTATCGAGCGGTGGTGATATAAGATGAAAGTTAATTGTTTTCATAAATCTCCTTTAACATAGCTTATATGAGCCCTTAACTCTGTCCTTGGTCGTGTGAAGACAACTCAACCCTGATTTATATGCACCACCACCACCACCACCATCATCATCATCATCATCATCCTTTGGTGAGCAACTCATGCAACATTTCTTTCCGACAACTGGAATGGAAATCAGGTTAAATATTGTCATTGCTTGATCTGGTTAAACTTGAACAATGCAGGTTTATGTATCGCTGGGCATTTATGCGGTTTTTTCCACCGACTCCACTGATTCTGATTTCTCATGGGCCATTTAATTCCATAAAGTGTTAACTGTCATCGCGTTTTTTTCTCCACGTAAAAGAGTTGTTGAAGCGCATCATCATTCACACACTTTCTCAAAAGATATTGGCCTACCGCACACTGTAATTACGGCATTCCGTGTGCTCGTTGGAATTGGACTAAGCGAAATCATGCTCACGTCTTCGAATAAAACAGTACGTACGCTTTTACTGATATTAAGCGATAATAATAGTGTGATGTAAAGGGAACGTTTATTTTTTTGGGTGGGACGGTAAACTACATGGATGCTTCCTAATAAATTGTTCAATCTGAATCTGAGGACATCCAAGAGGAGAGACAGAAAATGCAATTGTACCTATGTACGTGTATTTTTTTCAACGTCTTTTCGAAAATTTATAAATTGTTGGTTAGAACGTAATCGTATGATTAAGACAAAGACTTAGTACATGTATCTAGAATGATTTTCCAATATTTCTGTGTGAGGCCCCCGTGTGAGGACCTCACTGAAGGAGATAATACACCAAAAAATCAGTTCAGTTCAAGAAGATAAAGTGATCTCATGAGATGTGTATCTACACTGCACCATCATCATCAGCCCTCGCTTTTACAGAGTTGACTACGTCCATGTACATAGATGAATAGATGTATGGATGCACTTTCTTCGGAAAATCAAGGGAAAATAATGTGATTCTGCGGGAATTACGACAACTCGAAATTAAGTCATCCTTAAGGAAACTTGTTATCAAAGGCATTTTCAAAATAATCCCTTCTTGAGGATGAGGAAATAATTTCATTGTATGATGTCGAGTTGTCGAGTAGACGGAGGATCTCAACCAATTAAGCTGAACACTAAATCTAAAATTCTTGTTTTATTTTCAGCAATTGGAATGGAAGAAACAAAAATCAACAATGCCAGCCAGCATTGTTATTCTTTAATTACAGAGGTATTCCCACATTTCCACAAGTTGAAGTATCTGATCTGTTATATTTTATTTCGGAACTGACGACGGTATTTGATGTGTTTGCTCTCTGAAGTGTGCAAAGTTTTCCATGAACTGAGGAACAAGGAGGCATTAAATTATTTTACATTTTTGAATAAGGATTTCGCTGGCTTTGCCTTCGTTTGAAGAATAAATGTTCAATTTACACATAAATTTTAATCGATGACATTGATTGGACTTGAGCGGGCGCCAGGTTTTTTTCAGCTTCATAAAACGTCTTGTTTCTGTTAGTTAAAATTAATTTGATGCTTCTTCACTTTTACTGTTGCGTTGAGCATGATACGATGAGAAATAAATATATCAATGGTAAAATATTTCTCATTCGTAGAAAGAGTCAAAATTCTGAATGAATAATATGGCTATTGTTTTCCGAATGATCAAAATTCAACTGCTAAGTACTGTCCAGGAATCAATTGTCCATTCTAAATTTTAAACTGGACTGGAAATCCCAATCAAAAGTAAAAAAGAATTGTAATAAGGCAAAAAAAATAATTCAAGGATCAGACAAGTGCGCAACTTGAACAAGAAAACAAAGTGATAGAAAGATAAATACATATTAAGCTCATTAACCGATTTGGAAATGAATGAAGGCAAACCTTGTCAAAATATTTACTTTTCATACCTTAAGGAGGAACAAATAAAAAAGGGATCTTTCAGTCGTGATGATGATGAAAGGCATCAGTGAATATTTAAACGGTGCGCTTTCAATGGGTTCAGTAGGCCAATGTTTCATCTTCCTCTATCCAAGTTAAAATGTTTTCTTCCAGCGAGTATGATATGATGACCATCATATTATCCTGATGTCGATTTCAATATAAAAAAACAAAATCCGAGAGGGAAACTCCCGTTTTAGACTTTAAATTAGCATGTAATTCAGAGCTTAATTTTGGTTCAACCCATGCATTATCAATAATCAAAACAACGAGAGTGGAACAGTGAAGTGTACTACGCTTCATGATGATAATATGATGCTTCATGTAAAAATAATAATAAGTTTATATTTGGAAATACGAATTCTATTGTCTCGCTAATTAAAAAACATAGGTAGACATAATATTTTCCGATGCGCCCTTATCACTCAGATTACAAAAGCAAAGAAAACAATTCAATTTGAACGAAAAAACACTCGATGGAATGCTTAACATACATACGCAAGGAGGAGGAGAAGGAGGGAAGGTGGTAAATGAAAAAATAATGCATCGATATCAGATGGAAACATAAATTCAAAAATAGCCAGTGAGTCAAAAATCTGTCCAATGACAGCATTTAATTCTTGCAGAGCAAATAAAATTTCTTCCAATGTCTGCTTATGGTGCTTAAGCAGGTTAGGTGCAACTCTTATGATTGTGGCATAAAAAAGAGTTTAAATAACAGCAGGATTTTTTTCCTCCAAGACAGTAAGCCCGGCACGCGGCCTATTAAAAACTAGCTGAGGCCCATGTTTCCTACGGAGACTTAATGACGATAGTAATCAAGGTGGATGTGGATAAGATGCTTTTTCAGAAACAGAAACGAGAGCAAATGAGTACTTTTTAAGGACGTCAAAATAAACCAGGGAAATTTTTCCATGTAGAAGTTACCTCGTTGGTTGGTTGGTTGTTGGGAGTGTGATTGAAACTGAAACTAAACTAGCATGAGGCAAGTCATGAAGAAGGAAAAGAAAAATATGTTTCTACTTTGTATTTTTATATGCTGCCAAGTGGGAAATGTAAATTGAGTTGAGGCACTCAGGTTAGGTTATTACAACGTAATAATAAGAAAATGAGAGATGAAAAGCCTTCCGATCTGATCCTCATAAAATAAACCGTTGTGTATGCTGCAATTACTGGAGTAATTTGTATTTTTTAAATCATGCATGCATACCTTCTACTTACATACCAATGATGCATCTTGTCAGTTCACTTATTAAGCTCACAACAGGAGCAATAGAAAAGCCCTTTCTTTCCCCTTTGCCTGCTCTGCTTGAAGGTTAATTTGGTGAGTTGTAGTTGTGGCTGTGTCATCTTGAGAACCTTTCTATTAAGATCAGAGCGAGCGAGGATCTTTATGGATGTGGATCAAAGTCAATTCTGGAATTGTCAGTGTTTACGCCGAGATCAATTTTTAATAGTGATTAGACAATAGGCTTCATGCTTGCTTATTTGATATGACATGACATGTAAAAAATTCTTTTTTATCTTGGACAATGAAGGTGAATCAGCAGCAATAATAATAACGGAGCGGCCCGTGTGGTTACACAACGGCTTTACAAATACATATTATATTGTGTTAAAAAGCACTTTACTTCCATTCATTTTCTAATGTTATTTTTTATTCTATTCATTGATCTACTCGATCCATTTTAGAAGAACACTTGGATCCATTCATAAAATAATTTCTGAAGGGGTACTTATTAAACCATTGAGTATTGAGCGCACATGGATTGCCTATTAATGATTCTCATATAGTCCATGACATGACGATGATGATGATGACGATGACAAGGATGAGCTGGTGAGATCAATGGAGATTTGCTTACTCTAATGGTGATGTTATGATAAATATGATTGACTAATAACAAGAACAAGCAGAGCAGTTATGCTCGACTGTTCAAGAAGATAATGCATCTTTTCCCTTAAACACTCGCAAACTGTCCAATCTGTCGATCCCATCTTGGGTGGATAATATAATTTGAAGTGGTATGTATTCATTCTCTCTCTCTGCGTCTACCTGTTCTGTTCTCCTCTTTTTTGAATGGGGATGATTGTCAGCAAAAAATATCTTTCACCACTTATGATTCTTCATTTATGCCTTAATATGCATCATTTTGTAAACATTGTTTGGTAACCTCATTGTTTTAAAAGTTTTAGGGCTGAACCTTCAGTGACTGACCTTATTGACCTGAACGGGCAGCGAACGCCCGATGTTTCTCCTGATATGTTTGGCACAAGACAAACCGAGTAGCTCACCAGGAGGGGATGAAGCCAACTAAATGCTCTTTCACTTTTACTCTGTAAGTGTTATACCATCACAACTGCAATGCAATGCAATGTTAATGCTAATGTTCTAGATTCTATTATTTGTTTGGACTTGATTTGATATCTCAGTAACAACAACGGCATTATTTTCTCTTCAAATTCAAACCCCTCATTTGAAAGGTATCAATCAAGTGAACACAGGCTTCCAACACGTTTAAAGTTTGTATATCATTTTGTAGAGCATCATCATCATCCTTAATGATTTCGTAACTGAAAATATAGTAGTACATAGGTTGATTTTTTTAAAGTCAAAGGAATTCAATGATCAAACTCACATTGAAATTCCCCTTTTAAGTGGTTTATGTTTAGGAATGCCATGAAAATTCCTCATGGCTATAACTGTTTTAATTTTACAATCTCTGACTCAAGCAAGATGAAAAGGTTAAAAATGAATGTATGTGCAAGTACATGCTCTGGGAATGGAACGCCAGATTAAGGCACAAAACGAGCGTTGGTAATTACGCTGACAAATGGGACCCCTTCAGGATAAAAGAAGGGTGAGCGTGTGTGCCTCAAATTCGGCATCTAATTTGTCGTAGCGAGTGCCATAAGTCATTTTATAATCATGTCAATAATGCACTACCGCAATGGTCATCTTAACTTTCCATATAACTATAGACAAGGATGATAGATAATAATTCTTTCATAGCAAAAAAATATTTTTTAAAGCTCATAAAATATTAAATGAGCACATGTTCATTATTGTTGTTCACATTGTGCTATTAGTGTTATTATTATTATTATTCCTTACTTTATATATATTCCTCGTCATGAAGAATTTCGTATTGTTTACCACTTCCATTTATGAAAGAAATGAATGTTGGCATTGCGGGATAAAATGTAATAACAGCAGTAAGTCACAAGTCATTACAAAGCCATAATAATAAATCAAACGCTGATTAGGATAAACAGGTCGATTATACACTATCCAAACCTGAGTATCTTTTGAAGGAAAGGGAAATATTTGCATTCTCATTCTTTTCTTCTTCGTCTTCTTCCATCATTTTTTTTTGTTTTCCCTAGTAAAACACTTCATTCGCTGGCTTGTCTATTTTCATGTATAAAACAGGTAAATCACAATTATCTTTTCGTATTTGGTCCGAGGAAAACCAACAGGATGGATGATGGGTTGAGTACGTACATACATACAAACTCGTTGAATATTTTTTTTCCTGAAAAAAGCTCAATCATCATCATCACTCATGCATGTCTAGTAAATCACCATTTTGCACCGGGTCCATGTATAATTTGTTATTGTTCCTATATTGCCGTAGTGCATTGCATTATGATCATAATTTTATTTTTGATATATAACTCAAATCAAATGCATTTGTCGCTGAATGACATGAACTCCTCCATAGGACAAATTACTTATCAAATCACTGAAATCATCTTCATCATAATCCATTTATTTACAATACGTAAATATTTAATAGCATTATACCCTTTTAAATTGGAAGTGACTGTGACGTTAAAGGGATATTTGTCAGTCTCTTTATGTACATACCTGTATACAAAAGAAAAGGACATGGAGGTGACTTTCATTTCCCAAATGAAATGTCTCCCATCCTCCTTTTCAATATTCCTCCCTCCATCATCGTCCACTCTCCCTCTGAATTGAATTCCCATGATGTGTTCTTCCGATCTGGTATAAATCAATTACCTGCACACAATTGGGCAATATATTGTTCTTTTGTGACACCGATTTCTATTTTCCTTGTATGACATCGAGGAATAAGAAAGAAGAAGGTTTGGCCCCTTCTTCTTTGCCCTATCCATCATTATTATCATTAAGTCACACTCGACAAGTCGGAAAATCTCTGTTCGTAAAATACATACATACTTAATAATATTTTTGTGCATTCCTCCAATTCAAATTTGTCGTTGTCAGTCATATTTATCTGAAAAAATAAGTTACCTCTGAGAGTTAGTATATTATCAGCAATTGAAAATTGTTTTCTACCCGATGGGTTCTTTATTACTGTTATTATTGTGCCTTTGTAAACGCTTAATGGGACTCGTCATTTACGGACGAAATGGTATGCATCATCGACATCGACAGTACGCATCCCTTTATGGAATCAACTATATCAAAAATCATTAACGCGTACCACCATCACCACAACCGCCATTACACACTGCTTAAACTTTTGGCCAACCGCAAAGTGAACGCTCCCATCAATTCTTACTTAAAAAGATGGTATGCAGCGGAGGGATTGATGATGATGATATTTACGCGAAGGCAGGCACAAGCGCAAGTCCTTTTACTCTTCTTCATCAGATAAAAAAGTGTGAGTGCGGGGGCAGAAAACCAAAAATTATTGAATGCGAATAACGTGTTAAGTTAGTCATTTAGGGATGTTATTAAAGGAGAGGATGCCCCATTATTACTGATATTATTGTTATTAAATATAATGTCCGTACTTTTGGGATGATGCATTATCTAGGTGACTTATGTACGCGATGGAAATTTATACCGAATATGTAGATAAAAATATTAACGATCACTACGATGCGATGATGATGGAGTGAGAGTTTGACCAACTTGAGCATATTTATTACTCTTCATTCTCTAATAATTTGGCGCACGTACGTACATAAGAATATGGAGCTGGTGCTGTAATTGTTTTAGAATTCTTTTTTTTCAGCAATTAGTTTTCAATGAACACCATTTTCAAAAGATTTATGCAGTCAGCAAGGAAAATAATGAATGAAAGGAATGATTTTTCAGCCTGACATGCCTAATTGCCTCCAGTGTGTAATATATGAACGTTAAGCTTTGTATGCTGCGTTGGTTCATTGTTGGACATTTTTGAAGAAAAATACTTTATTGTGCTGGAAAAAAACAACACATGATGATTGTCTTCTTGTGGTTAATTTTTCTTGAAAAGGCCATATGCCACACATTATCTGCAGACGCTATCATTTTTGGTGCGTTATCTCACTATCGCGTATGAAACAGTCGTGTAATAAAACTCAAAATAAGTTAAGACATGTCTAAACAATGGATTTCAGGTAGATGCGGCCTTCTTTATGGGTTACAAAAAGTACCTGCATCATTTCACTCTGACCAGACTAGTCGCACGCCTTATCTTCTCGTTGTCTATATCATTCAAGAGAAAATTGAAATGAAGTTATATTATTATCATGGTGAACGTGATATGTATTTAGCTGCGGTCACTTCAAAATTATAGCGTTAGGTAGCTATCGGCTAAATAACTTTATTACTTTATCCATATCCACAGAGACAACGTATCAGAGGAGATGAGATGAGTCCTTCTTCATTCCTGGTAAAGTACCATAGAGCTTCGCTGGTTTTTTTTCAATGAAGTCCTTTGCCTACCCGATGACACAGAAATTCCATTAATTTAATAAGACTGTCGGAAACCCACCCCTTTCATCTGGAGAAACGAAGAAGAGGGAGAAGGAGCACAAGCTGGTAAAGCACCTTTCCAGTTTTCATTCATCCTGTTTTCCATACATACATACTTGTCAGCAAATCTACTTTCCTGTTTCGAAATATTATGTAGCGACTTTAAGAACGGATTGTATCGATATGATCTTGGTGATGCGTCGCCGTGCCGTTTTCGATGGCTAAGTACTGTTTATGCAGGTATATTTAAATATGGTTAATGACTTTATAAAGAGTGTTTTTCAGAAAAATTATTATCATGTTGGTTTATTTGTTTGTCAGCCTAAAGGATTTTCTTACTGTTGCAGTTGCATACCTACATAAGGTACTATGGCTAGGGAAAAAATTTCAAGACGTTTCCTTTTTCCCCGAGATAACGTCCTCGGCTAATTTGAGAGGAACAAATCAAAATCTTATCATATCTCACCAAAACATCCCGTGGCAAAAGACAAATAGGCGACAGGGGGTTATTAAGTTAAGATACAATGGAGTTGCCTTAGTCAGAATAGTCAGAAAAGAATAATAATATGCGGATTGGGGTTCCGTCGGCATAAATTCGGACAAGTGAGCTAAACAACGACTTTTCCCTAGGTATGATCAAACCAAAGGAAAGGTTAGAGCCACAAAACGCTATCGAATGTCACTCTACATGTAATTGTAACGATTCAAGGGACGGTGAACCAATTTTACTTTTAAAATATCAGATTCCAATGTGCCTTAGTGAATTACATGCATAAAGTTTGATCTCTGGATTTCTTCTCCAGATTAATCATTTAGAACTTTGTAAAAGTGATCTGAATTTTGACCGATCGTCATCTTTTCAGTACATTTCATTAAGATGAAGCGATCGTCTCGCAAAAGTGCAAAAACATTATACTTAGCAATAGTAAACCCAATAATTCAATTCTTAGAAAAGGTTCCACTACAACTACAAGGGAAAAAAGTTTTCAAGGAAAGCTATTTTTAGGAACTGATACTCTTGCAGGAACATCTCATTAACTCACATCCGCTTTTGAAAAACGAACCACACCTTTATATGCATGTCATTAAATTTATTTTAACTTCGTACATTTTTAAAACGCATTTATGTAGCTTCCATTTCCGTCGTTCAAGGAGTATATTTCGTTGCTGTCGAGAGTCGAGGCAAAGTTCGTGGTCCGTGACTTTGCTAGAATTGCTTTTCATGATGTTTTCCTATCTCCCTCTTCTTTCTCTTCATTTGCTGTCACAAAGTTGCAATGCAATATCATCACTCATCTCATCATCCCATCACTATCACAAACTAATGTAAAATGTCATGAATGAGTGAATTCTGAATAGCAGAAGTAAATAGAAGTGCAGAACGCGTGCGTTTTTTTAGTCATGAAGTTCATTAAGGGGCAGGAATGAATTGAATCCCGCTACATTTTCCCGTCTACTAGGACATAAAACAATGCTTAATTTTTATCAGGTAAGGAATACCAAAATACAAAATTCGGAAACATGGTTTTTGGTAAATAAGCAGTTCAACAAAGGTTAGAACATTCGATTCTTAAATCGCAGCAAAATGCGAAAGAAAATTATGTTGATCACAATTAAATGTCAATTTTATCTACCTGCGTTAGAGCCGAACCAACCTAATATTTCATATTAATTTTTTTTCAATTTCAATGAATGATGTTAAGAAATAAAATAAACTAAATGTTTACCCGTAGGTATTTGGTCTTACAAAAATCTCTCCTTCAAATCGAAGTCCGCCATCATGGACGAGCATGCACATTATTGAATAGGTAAGTACAAAGATTTCCATTTTAAAACTTTTTAATTGTTCTCGTGTTACTTACCTATTGCACAAAACTGTTGTTAGTCATGCAATCTTCTGTGTACAAATAAGTACTCTTTGAAAATATATCGATCTCCACCACTCCACTGCTATCTGGTCGCGATTATTTTATTTGGAAACGCTTCAAAACAACATAGTCATGAGGTATCATTAATCATGTTTTGAAAACGTGCGTGCATGATTTTGTCAATGAAGAGTCAGTCGAAGCCTATAAATGTAAGATTAATTATTAAATAGCCCTCCTCATAAAAATAGGTTAAAGCACACACAGTAATAATGTTTGAAACAAGCATACCTACATCCTACATTTAAGCGAATTCGGCTTGATTATTTTTTGTAAAATTTGCATACTACCTGTGTCGGTATGCTTCCTTGTGCAATTTTGCTTGTACCCTTGCGGTGCTTTCTTTTTAGAAAGTAAGGAAAATAAATGCATAATGTCACTGAGCTACGGATTGAATTTAAACTAAATTCATCTTATTCAATAATTTCTAACTTGATTTTGGGCTTTCATTCTACCTCAGGTTTTCCTATCCCCAATAACAAGTTTTCATGCTACACCCAAAAGAAAAAATAATGCATGTAACAGGATATACTTGCTAAGTTCATTGTAATCCTTACCGCCGATGATGTCTTGTAATGTTACAAAGGGCGCCACCGACGTCAATGACACCTGAAATTATTGCTACTGAAGCACTTAATTTCTTCCGTAAGATGAATGTGATTCCATCATAACATAATTATACGACTACTGCGCTTCTCATTTACCTACGTACTGGGGCTGCTGCTAATTTTAAAAACGAGTCAGCGGTGTTAGTACGAGATCTAATATCTTCATTTGAGGATTCATTCATCATAAAATACAGGAACAATTTCCTTTATGACTGTAGAAATAACCGTGTTTCAGTGATGATGAATATTTATATATTGTGTAGGTGATGCGTATTATTTTGAGAGCTCAGAAGCATTTGTAGTGACCCGCAATCTGTATGTACTTCAGACTTCAGCGGAGGAAGAAAGCCGTTGCCTTAATTACAATTCCGTGAAAATTTATGATGCTATTGTTATTACTACAGCAACATGGACGTATGCTGTGCTGCTGGAACAGTAGTTTCAGAAAGTTTTTTTTTCCCGAAGTATGTAGTGGATTTACCTTAACTCGGCCTTTTTTGAAGCAGCAGCAAAGAGAAAAAATGCGCTTTGGCTTTGAGTTTTGGGGCTACCTGCGCTGCTAGTTTCTAAGATTTAAAGATCTGGATACACTTCTCTGTTTTAATTAATTCCATAATTCTATTCTCAAAAACTCAATTGGGACTGGGACTTTTTACTTAATTACATTTATGGAAACTCAAAGTGGACATTGTATTTTTTAAAGTAGGACATTTGCACATTTAAATTTTAATTCAACCCTTTGAAGTCCATTCTGTAGGGTATACGCATCTAGAAAAGGGGCGTTGATAGACCAAGTTTCTTTTCTAAAAACTAGCCTTGTAAACTTTGACAGAAATTGACGGAACCTTTTAAGAAGTTCCTTAAAAAGTACTCCACATTGTCAGTCTCATAGAAAAATCTATTTCGACATAGGCAACGATACTGGGGTAATGACTGTTTTTACGGTACTTTAATACAAAAAAGAATTACCGCTTGTGTGAGTCAGAACCTGAAAACAAACGGGTGAAGAGATTCGACTGAATTGAGACTGTCGAATTAAAATGGTATATAATGAATACACCTGTACAGGTAGTAGTCAGTCGGCCTGCTCGGTAAATTGCTGAATAGAGGAGTTGTCTAAATAAAATGAAAATTCAATTTTTCTCGTTTGCCGGTGTGTGGTTGAGCTATAAAAAATGGAGAAGTTTGATGCTCTGATCAGTGCAATCCAATACCAGGTATCATTTATCGGCGAGTCTTTGTAACATTATTATTACTTGGCCTTTTTTTACAGAATGCCGAAAAATGATGGACGAAATATTGAAAAGTGTGTGTGAGTAAGTATTCTTTGATTAAATACGATTGCTTCTTAATAAAATCAATTTGAGTCAATATTTTTAGATTTAAGGGCACTGATCAAGAAAGAAAGAAGCCGATTCTCCTGTGCTTAAACAATATTTAAATTAAAGTCTCAAGTTTAGATTCTTTAGAAAAATATATTTATAAAATAGGAGAAACAACCGAAGTACTTAAAGCCGTAGCAAAATTTAGCAATTTTTAAATTACCAAAATATAGTAACCGTTTCACATGAGCAAACACTCTTGTTTTCACTCAAATGATGCAATATTTTCAAAAATAGCGTTTTCATCTTATATAACATGGCTTTATATTACATCATTACAAAAACGTTGATTGTTTGTTCGTATACCACCACGATGAGAGCTACTGCGGTTGGCTAGTTGGCATGCATTTATCTGGAAGTAGCAATCGCCACCAACACCTTAAAGAATTGATAACGAAAAAAAGAATGGGAACAACGCCTGATAGATTAACGCTTCGAATTTGTTGTGTAAAAAAACAGAGCAGAAGTTCAGCCAAAAAAATGTCTTAAAAGATAAGCCAAAGATGGAAAACACTGCAACATGACTTCTGGATTACGTACATATGGGCTACATTGCATTGATGGAATACAACAAAGATAAGGACTTTTAAATCCCAGGTATATTTATTACGCTTTGTGTTCTACTTACTGACATATTTATCAACTCACACGGAATTAATACAAGAATTCATTCCAGTAACAAGGCAGCGGGTACGCCAAGTTTGTATGTATTGGTATCTTAACAGTAAATGTGATTTTAAACGTTTGTAAATAGGTTGGGTAAGTGAGTAGAGATATCGTTGAGTACTGAGTAGGCAACTGAAATACAGGGCTGTAGGTTGTCCAGTTTTTTAATATTTAAAGTTGGTTTTGTTATCTATGATCATGGTTTTGAACGCCTTAAAAATAGCCTTGCAAGATGTTTGAATGATATAGGCATAGTAGGATGTGCAAACCACTGTCTCGTAGCAGCAGCAGCAGATAATGACAAAGTGATGACGGACTAGGTAACCGACTCATTACAAAAGGGTGGTGTAAACATTGTCCCTGGAAGAGACATTGTTTTAATCCGGAATCCGCTGCTTCATTCTAAAATCGGACTATCAGTTTGTTAAATAGGATGGGATTGTTTGCATTGTTCCTACCGGATTGAAAATTGCTTATTAGGAGGATATTTTATTCTATTAATTGAATTCGTTCATTCCATTTTATGAAATATAGAGAATTTCTTTCCATTTCAGTTCAGTGCAAGAATGAGAATACGCGCGTACAAGCTTAGGAATAGCTTTTTTTAGATGAAATTACGGATAAGGAAATTGATGAATAACGTAAAATCGTGGAAGTACCTATTTTCTATTTGAATATCCTTTTGTAGTAATTGCATTTCTTTCTTGGATTGAGCCAAGCCAAGTATAACCAAAATAGATGCTATTGTTAAGGTGAGAGAGAGAGAGAAAATGAAGCGAACCTTTTCTCATCTCTCCAGAGTTTAGATGCCGCCGCCCTTTTAAATAAGATTCACACTTATTACATCTTTTTGCGGCCTCGTGTCGCGTAACACCAGTTTTCAATCTTATCCCAGATTAGTTTACATGTTTTACATTGGCTACTGTGTAATTTTACCACAGTGCTCGTCCTTTCAAAGGGAAAGTTGGCTTTTCGTATAAAAAAGGAATTGGCCTCGAATGTACAACTAGTCTAAATAACATGCTCAACTTGGGTGAAAGAAGCATACCTACGAGCCAAAATACATACATATTGTATTGTGGAGTGTCTAGTCGATGGACAAACTAGGATCGGACACAAGCAAGCAAGGTGGAGACTTCAAAAAAATACACGATTCATTTTATAATCAACGGTTTATGCAAATTATTTGGAACATGTAAAGCCGGAGCTTAAAAGATTGTAACAAAAAATTCAAAAAAGGGAATGATAAGTTTCCTTTCTTCGGGAGAATCTTGCTGTGAACGAATGGGACATCGTCGTCGTAAATAAATAAATAAGCTAAGAATCACATTCTTTTCTTTTCCATGTCTGAAGAGTGCTTAACAGCATTAATCTCATTTTCCAAAGGGAATTTTGACTATATTTGTGCATGCAGACAAAAAAATATCTCGCTAAATATGAACATGAACAAGCATTACAAGCGGATTACAATACAATACTACAAGCTTTGCATTATATTCACTAAAGGATAAAAAAACACTCGAGAGCGAATCAGCCAATGCAAGAGTCTGACGAATGCAAAAACCACCTCAGCTTTTGTTTTTACCGAACTTGCTGTTTTGATAGACTGTGATTGCTCCGCCTCAACGGAGTCTGCATGAAAATATATATGTTCTTTGCTGTTCACTTTTGTGAGTACCTACTACCTGCCATAGCTGTGCTCCCAGACTCCCAGATAAATGTGTGAATTCGTTATAGTTGGTTTTCTGCGGTAAGGATGTTTGCTTCACTTGCTTGCATTATTTTCTGATGATGATAAAAGAAAGAGATAAAGAAGTGGCAAAGTTAGGCTTTTATTTGCTACTGTCGTGTTTTCTGATTGCTGCGCATGTCAGTCAGTCAATCCTATAAAGTGTGTGGGTAACGAAGGAAGTGCAACGCAATAAAAATGACGACGGCTTTAGCTTTGCAAACCTGGTCCTAGTACGAGCATGGTGGTGAATGGTGATGGCAACTATTTTATCGTAAAAAAAAGTTCTTCCTTTTATCCCTCCATTTATAACTGGATTCAAAAATTTAGTTATCAAATCCTGGGTCCTCCTCTTGATTTTTTTTGGATGGTTTTAAGAGATGCGTACATGCATGAGCACATACTGACACAAAGTATGACAACAAAAAAGAGTTAACGATCCATAAAAGTAAACGGGAAATGGTCTCGTGTAAGCGTACATACATTGCTTGCGTGGAGCTAAAAAAATACCTTCATCTTACCTCATGTTTACCTGTACATTGCAGAATTGCAGCTTGATTGATTCATTCATCGTGCCTTAAACCTCAGAAAAGAATAAAACCTTGTTTATCAGCTAAATCAATTGCTAACTCAAAATAGACGCGTGAATTGTTTGATTTTTCGAATGATCATTTTGTAAGCTATTAATAATTGATGAAGTGTAGAATAAATTGAGTTAAGAAATACCTACGTAAATAGCAAATGCGTATGTAAGCGTGAAAACTAAACTGCATGTGCATTGCATAGGCACACATTTCTTCAATTTGTATTTTGCTCTACTCTACCTACCATGCCACTTCAAACAATCATTCATTTTTTTATGCTTTGAACTGTCATGAACGTCATCATCATCTTCTTCAACTTGTACTACATACGTACATAGTTCATGCCATCGCCGTCTCTTCTATAATTTCCTGTCTTTACAGGCACAGGCTCACTCAGCCAAAGTTAAGTGCCGTGAAGGGCGGAAGTGAAACAAAGGGAATTAGCTATGGTTTTCGTACTTACATTCTGCATGCACCACAGTCAACTACTGACGCTGCCAAAGAAATGCTAAAGTGAAGCCAATATGGGAATCTTGATTCAATTGTCGACATCAACGTAGCGAAATTTGCACCCGAATTTTAGTTTGAATGCACAATGTATGTTTCAATTCGATTTTGTTAGAAGGTAATTCATAATTTAATACTACTAGTGCAAGTACAACTACCTACAAAAATGATCATGAGAACGATTTCTGAACATGATCATAGCAATGCTATTGTTTAAAAAAGACTTTCCATATTTGGCCTGAACTAAGAATGTAAATTATGTTTTGTGGCGTTTTCATCCTCTGAAACAATAATAATACGAGTACAGTGCAGCCACTTAAGCATAAGAGAAAGCATGTGTAAATACGTAATTTAGATAGTTGCTTTCCATGCAATTCCTCGTATTGTTCGAGCCTAGTAATGAACTCCTGAAATGTACTTCCCTCGTAAGTACTTTTTGTAGCAAATTCGAAGGAATTGTGAGACTTTGCACACATATTTTGAAACTGGAGCAAAATAAGACTGTCGTATTTTTTCATTCGAACTAAATTCTTGAACTTAAAGAAACATTAAGCATTTCACCCCAAATATAAAAAAGATGCTAGTTCTTTGCGTTATTATTTCCAGTACCTTCTCTACTCATTAGTATGCATCATCAATCGCTGTAATGCATCGATTACAACATAGCATGTAAGCAAGCAACTCTATTCCAAATGAAATGAAAACGGAGAATGGTAGAATGAAAGTGAGAGCCACGATTCTTGCACGAAGCGTTTAACCAGGAGCTAGATAATGCCATTGATATAATTCAAATAAGTACATATGGACATGATCTCGCAAAGGATAAGTGTACCGACTAGACTGAAGAGATTATTAAGGGCTTTACTGCACGCACAGCATCAATAATGAAAAATGTATACTTATTTTGTGTAGCATTGTAGTAACTATGTAGTAACTTGTGTATCATTGTGTTAGTATTAAAAGTAAATTTAGGCCAATGCATTTAACAAATTTCTAATACAAAATATGAAGTAAATTGCTTACGAGCTAAGATGCTTCATCATTCAAGAAGATTTGAAATCAACAAATCGCCTTTGCCGTCGTCCATTCACTTATGTATTGCCTTATTTTTTCTAGCTTTCTAGAGCCAAAGGCTCAAACTACGATAGTTTGAAGGGTGATACATGATAATTTTTCGAGCTCATAATATATGAAGTATTATTGACTTCATAACTACTTCGTTATCATTAATCGTCTCCACTTCTGAATGAGGTGACTGTTCATCATCATCGTGAATTCAGACTCATTTAAATCCCTTTGCAATGCTACTTTAGATATCACATGGGGTGACTTGACTTCAGCTTGTCTTTGATTGTGAGACCATTAACATGATTCGTTTCACATTGTTATTGCTTCCGTACTTCTTATGTGGTCATCCTTATCGGGTAGAATTTGAGGCACGATGATGATGAGCAGGTACAAAGAAATTGACAGAAGCATTAAGTAGTAAGTCGCCTTACTCCTGATATTGTCGTTGAATGAATGATACTTGGAAAAAAATAAGTAGGCTGTAGTGTAGCTATCGCTCCTTTTAAGTAGACTGCTTCCACGTTTAATTCGCTTACTCGAAATCATGACGAGATAATACATCGTCATCATGATTCATCGAAAATTAGGTTAGGCCAAGGGAAACAATAATAACAAAAGTAGGGGCAGTGCAATTATTTAAATCAAACCTTTAAAAAATAATCGTATTAAGGAGGCTACCGCTTGGTCTCAACAAGTGGGCCTACTATATACTTTGCTACTTATCTTGAGCGCTTAGATTCTACTCTATTTTTAATACTTGAAGAGTCATAATAACCCTGAAACCATGATCATGGAATGACACCAAGAGAAAAAATAGTAGAGGCATTGGAGGCTTTAAATATACCGATTTAAAATATGAATATTAGAACACGAATCTAAACTTTGTGTTAGACAACAGAAAGAAAGACGTTGCATTGTTGACATCGTGAAAGTGGTAATAGGTACTAAAGTATAATATCGATATTATTCTCATGATCATCTTTGTCCTAATCTTCCCTTCCTATCTCTGACTCTGAGCTGGCAGGTGTAGTTTTAGAAAGCGATATGTAATATGATGTGAAAAACGGCTTCAGAAACAAATCGCTTCCGTATTACTTATTTCGACTGTGATACGAAAAAAATAAAATTATGGACGCCAGGAGTGAGGAAGACCGCCAGAGTAGTTTCTAAAGCTACCTACTCATATTCTCCGTATTAGCGTTTGGTAACTCCTGATTCTTCAGTACACTAGTTTAATCTCAGGTCAATCGAACATAAACGAAAGTAATTGCGTAGTCCTTTCTAAATCCTTAAGCCAATGAAAGAAATGAGATCATCATAATCATACTCACGAGGCTTGATGACGATGATGATAACTTCAATTATTTTGAATCATCATTTTGTTAGACAAGGAATATCGAAGATGTTATTTGCAGGAGTTTTACTTTCACTCATTTAAGCTTGAATTACGCTAAACTACTAATTTCCACCACTGTCCAATACGAAAACATGCAGAAATGAAATTAAAATTTTTTGACATGCTTTTCCCCGTAAAAATTGCAATCGTTTAAATGGCTTCCATTTATTAAAACAAAACAAAAAATTTCATATGCCCACCATCTCAACTTTTATTTTTATCTCAAGAATCGCTGATGATGATTCTACGATTGCTGCGATTGTGATGCGTTTATGATTACCAAAGTTCTATTGTTGATGTTTATTCATTTACTTAGCCTCTTTAGAATGAAAGATGAGTAAAGGAGGCTATTGTACTGACTTTTTTGACCACCACTTGTGTGCAACAAAAATATCCTCTCAATGTTGTTATTATTATTTTGAATGTTACACAAATCAGTTTTACCTTTTGACATTTACTGATTGCCTCTCTACTTTAATGGAAGAATCCTATTCTCAGTGGTTGTCCGCCGGAGTACAGATCTTACGATAGCATCTCTCTCTATGAAAACAGGTCGCGGTCGCACAGGAACTGAACTGTTGGAAAATATATCGGTGCGACGGAATCATCATCGCTATTATTCCATGAATGAATTTGGTTTTTCTGGTACATATTGTATATTGTAATGACTGTGTTACTTTACAAATCATTCTTCCAGTGTCACCAGAAAGCATAAAGATGGACTGGGTATGATCAAGCCTATACTCACGCAATACCACACCACCACCACCATACCATTTTATCAGCAGGGATATGTTTTTTAGAACAGTTTTGTCTACCAAAGGCATCAGGATCCAGGATGTTTATCTTAATTGATGATATTTTAGTCAGCAAGTGGTGCGCTATTACATTATCTTTTAACGAGATTGATCAAATGCAATCTTTCGGATTAGTGTGCACTATTGGCCTTTCTTTAAGTAGGAGTTTAAGATCTCTGTCTGACCAAGACCAGTCAGAGGTTTGGAAGTTACGATGTGCCTGTTTCTAAAATATATCTACTACCTATTCTTGAAGTTGAAGCCATCTGCAAAACAATTTCGATCGCTCTTGCGTGCGTGCCCTATAAGGAAACGTTCAATAATTCACAATAATATTAGAACTCTTATCCAGTTTAAAGAACTCAGACTCAAGCTCTGGTAAACTCGGGGATTTCTTCAATCCATGTAAATTGTAATCCTGTTTTTGCTTGTCATTGATCTTTTTTCGAATCACATGTATTATGTAATATGTAAAATAGTCCAACAATGGAAGAAGAAGACCTTTTTATGATATGCGTACTTCTTTTGGGTCACCAAAAAAAACTATATCAAGGGTGGGGTTTGAAAATAACTCAGGGAAACCATGACAAGACACTTGTTCTATTTGATATTGTATGAACCACCTTCCTTTATTATTCCATTGACCTAATAAATTCAGGAATCTGCTACTTGCATTGCGTTGCACACACACATATATAAGTACATATGCACGGGGAGATCAAGATCTCCTGATAAAGTTTTCCACGCTATGAAGCTAGGCTCGAGGAAAAAGTCTTCATGTGAGATCTTTTACATGCTTTTAAAAACCGATGAAATGTTTAAATTTATCTACTTTTTGCCAGAATATGTACATATTTTTAGGTGAAAAATTCCTCAGAGTCCAGTTCCTTTTCTAAAAGGTACAGCTAGTACAGCAGGCTCGTACTTCTTTCGAAGAAAAATTGATAAAAGTGATTCATGAGATTTCTCGCGTAAATCACTTTTTTTGTGTGTTACCTGTACGCAGCATCTATCTACCTGGAGGAAATCGAAGAAAGTGCATAGTGAGGGGCAGTGAATCATCACATGTGAACAACGAGTATCTAAGGTGAACCTACGCGCTAACAAAAGCAGAAAAAAGAGTCCCTTATGTGGTCTATTGAATGTTGGCTGGAGGCCTCCGCAAATGGTCAAAAGAGAGCTGGTTAGCTTCTCCAAAGGTGAAATGAGCTGCATACGTCAAAAATAATTCAAAGCTAAAGGATACTATACCCCTAAGGGATGAGAAATATTACTTCGCCCGTCTACTTCAAAATTTCTAAACGTTGCGGTCGCCAAATATTTTTCACGTTAAAAAGCAAAGGCCAGTCTAAAGATTTGCATCAGAGTCTAAATTTACACATGCGACAATTTTCCATATTTCCATAATTACCTGAAATGCCTAGCTCTATTTAAAGTAACTCCGTCAGAATAACTTATGTAACTCATATAATGTCGATTTCGTGCCATTTAAGCGTAACTCTCCATTTTCAGACAGCCAATATTTCTTTTCAGTGAAAGACGTTTCCAATCATCCAATTTAAACTATATTTTAGCCCGACATATATCATCTGGTAGCTTCCTCGGAATATTAAGAAGCTAATCACAATATTTTTTTAAAGAAACCGAACATACCTATGCAATCGGCGGTGGTGAGCCAGAGAGCTCTGTAAAAATGCTCAACGTTCAAAACAACAGGGCCTCATGACTGAGCGCAGAGACCTGACTATTTAGAGGAATTACAAGCTTGTAATGGGAATCAGTGAGGTTGGTTGGATCAATATTCAAAAGTCAAGTCACTGTTTAGGATATTGCTAGCAACTTAAAGCTAAGAAAAAACTATTACATTTACGATTTACCCCACAAGGAAATTATCGTTTTTTCTCTCTCTTGTGGTGTGCGCTTCTCCAAAATATAAACTGAAACCTATTTCACATTTGAATCGATCTCATGAGAGAATTACTATTAGAGGAGAAGCGTTGATGTATTTTTTCATCATCTTCTGACGATGAAGAAGAAGATGATCATGATCATGATCATCTTCACTTCTTTGATAATATTGCTCAAACTCAATATTTTTTTCGTAGTAAACACGTTTGCCCATAGGTTTTGACTTAATTTATTGAGTGCAAGCTGACCAAGGTGCCGACTCTATAAGGAATCAAGAACTGCCGAAGAGTACAATTTATGGGAATAAGGCAATCCTGATTCTTTCACCATATTTGTAAGATTGATGATTATGCTCTGTTATACGAATGGAATATTCATTGAGTTCTCAATGATGTTTTAATGTACCGCACCGGGTGATCTTCTGCTTCTGATCATCATCGTCTCATCCTGATCCTCCTGCTCATGAACATCATGATGCTTATCGTCGTCCCTTTTTTTCAAACTGAAATGTTAGTTACGAGATCCGAAAATCTCTCTTTCGCTGGTTTAGATTCAAATTGCTCATGCTCAATGCTCATCCTTTTGATCTCAACCTGTCTCCCCGATATCATTCCATGCAATATGTACATGATTATTGCAAATAGCATTTATGGAAAAACGACGAAAACTAAAGAAGAGCGAGAGAGATAAAAAAGTAATAAATGGTTTTATCAAATATCAATACGAATAATTTTTTTTGTTCATCGGTGGAGCAGTATAGGTGACCAAAAGCAATCGTTACAGAATGTTTTTGTCTGAAACATTTGCATTTTGCATAGGTAATTTGAACACCGCTTGACTTGAAAGGAACCAAGTTGGTTGGTAGGTAGTCATATTCGTTTTTTTAAATGGTGACCATCTCATCATTAAAGATCATGAATGTTAAAACATGCTCATTGTAATTTTCAAAACGATCATTAAGAACAAATGCACAAGTGAAAAAAATGAATTAGAAGTTACCTCTTGTGGTTTCTTTTTTTGGATATTGTGTTGTGATGATATTTGAATATTAAATGCACATTCGGTATGGTGCGACCTTCTCTTCGCTTCATTCCTTATCAAATCACACTTTTTTTGGGGGGATTTTCATGAAACGATCATTTCTCACGATTCATTCGTGAAGTAGAAGTCAGGAGTAGTGCGATGGGATACCGANACCTTCTCTTCGCTTCATTCCTTATCAAATCACACTTTTTTTGGGGGGATTTTCATGAAACGATCATTTCTCACGATTCATTCGTGAAGTAGAAGTCAGGAGTAGTGCGATGGGATACCGATGATGATGATGGCGATGCAATGCTAATTTATAAAACTGAGTGACATGGACCCATCTAAAAAGTCCTTCCCTTCGTCATCTCCACAACCATACATGACTATCATTTAAATAAGATACATTTATGCAAATACTCCTGACATTTTTATAATGAATGCAGCACAGAGAGGGAAAAAAAGAATACATTAATCCTTTATTTTTTCTCGACAGGTCCAATGAGAGTGAAAAAATGCACACCTATTATTTCTAAGGAAATGAAAAAGAAGGTGAATCCTGCATGAAACAAGTGAAGATGAATGATGCATCATCTCATCACTATTTTTATTGCCAAGAAGAAAAAAAAGCAATCGAGAGTGAGTGAGTGGTGCGAGAATGGTAGCAGGTGCCTATTCTAGATAAATTACCCCATTATGAGGAAGATGATGATGTGTGTGTACTAGGCTCCTTTTTTGAGGATCTTGTGTTCAGGGGGCATTGTGATGTCAAAAGTAATGTTATTTATTTGCAATAAAATTTCTAAAGGAACATTAATGAAGTTTGTCTCAATTTGCCAAAGTGCACTGAAAAAATACTTGTTTGAGCAAGCTATGAAATCTGAGACACGAGAAGGTGTGCACTGTGTATCTGTGTTAGTGCAAATGCAAGACGCGTAGTATGCATACATACATACATGTACCTTTATGCATGTAAGTTTACGGACGTGTGAAATTGCATTTGAAGAGAAAAAGAAAATTCCATATTTAGATGAGAGCGAGATGAAAAAGTTTTAGCCACATTTACCGCACTAATGCTATTGTGAATTTATTTCTTTTTTTATTTTGAAAGAAATTAGATTGATACTGATGGTGGTATTGTTTGATATGCAAATTAAGGTGTACCTCTTATTTGGAAATATGTAATCTTTTGAAAGATTATGATCAAATGATGATGATGAAAGACGTAAGACTGAATTATATCTGCCCCTTGCTTTGGCCTTCAATGACCAGCGTTGTTAATGGGATTTTTTTAAGGAAGAATATGAAGTCTGCCAGTGGAGTTTAGTGAGATCAAAGAAAATCAAATTCTAAGTTTTCTTATGGAAAAATAAAACATGAGACGACTTAAATATTAAATATTTTCTGATCGGATACCCGATGTAGTAGACGTGTATGTATTTTAATTAGCCACATAAGTCTTTTTGGGAGAGATTAGCCCAGTTAATTTTTTTGCAATATGGCGGCGCTACTTTCTTTCAGTAGATGAGAAGTTTTGAGTACAATTAATCACATCAAAAAAAATAAAACTTAAAATCAACCTTCAAATGCTCTAGAAGAAGCATTTTGACTCTTTCAACTGAAAAAGGTTTTTGAAACAACAACCTGTGAAAACGAACGATTCAATGAAAAGTGACGTTGATGTATGATTAAGTGAGCGCCGAGACGAAGTTTTGTTTTAAAGATTTCAACATGCGGATACTTAAAAGCGTAGGTACCTAGGTAGAGTTTTTTTTTCAAAAGGAGCATGCGTGCGGTATCGTTAGAGTAAAAGATCATGCAGTGTAATAAGTGGATAATGGATAATGTTTAGCTTATAAATGGATGGACTGAATGAAGATTCAAGGAGAAGAAAATCGTTTTGATCAGGAATAAAGGGAGATTATTATTATGATACCAGGGTTGAGTCTGTCAAGTGATCATAAAGGAGATTAATGATTCACACATTTAGACATTGTTGTTGCTTAAACATGTCATAACCATTCTTTATGAAAATTAATTCAATGATACATGAAAGGTACCATAAAACACACTATTGACTTTGATTTTTATTCATAAACTGTCCCTTTCCACTTTCTCAGATAATGATTGAAGTGTAGGGAGTTTAAAAAGGGTTGAGGTTGAAGCTGTATCAGACCCAGACGACGTTTTTGCTTTACGTCTTTGAAAAAAATCTCTTCTTTCCCAGATGACAACAGACCGAATTAATGTGATCGACTAAAGAAGCTGGGTGCATTTCTATTCGAAATGCCAATATTTACATAAATTATATCAAACGTAAGCCAAGCCGAACAAAATTCTAGAATTTCGTTCACTGCGACATTAAAATCACTATTTCTTAAGTAATCTAATGAAACTCATTTCGATAGCTGACCTACAAACATACAAGACATGTATCGTCTCGTATGATTCACTTAACAGATTTAACCGGCTTAATTGAGCCCTCATATACATTTAAATACGCACTTACCTTCTACAAGTAGATGCAATTCCCCTTGAGCAAAACTTACCCGCATCGCATCCTTCGATATGAAGTTAAGATATTGCTTTCCTCTTGTTTTCTCTAATTGCTTTCACTACCTCTGATCATCTCTGCGGTCGGTCGTCGGTCGACTCGAGTTGTTTCTTGACTCCGATTCCCCTCTAATAACTTTTCGATCCGAGGTTTATTTAAATAAGGGAATTAAATGCCATCCCATAATAAATCATTTATAATTTCAGATAGCTCGGCAGGGTTGATGAAAGGCCAGTCGTGACCTTCATTGGATAATTTTTAAAATGCAAGTAAACAAAATAAGAGTATGAGGAAACCTTGTGGTAGCAATTATAAAACCGTAGGAGGTTATTTGAAAAGTTACTGTTTTTAGGGTGAAGGGATGAATCTGAACGAAATTGAACAATGAGGATCTTTGGCGGTTAAATGATTGAGCCTTACGAAATAGAATTCATTATATACATAGGTACTTACCATATAATATCGAATCAATATTTAACTAAATTGACTCATACTCATTCAGTAGTAGTGGAAAATGGTGGTCATATTCAAGCATTTTTTCTCAAATAGCTTTATAAGTTACCCTTTCACGAACGAACGCGGTAAATAAAACTGCAGTTTTAGTACTACATACTTGCTATGCATACTTTCAGAATTGAGAATGCGTCTGAGGTTTGAAATGCTGGTGACAACAACTTTCCTCGAGTCAACAAATTTTCCTGATATGTTTCCCTGAATAAATGAATAAAACTACGCTTGACTAAATTTTAAAGCCTTACAAAGTTGCTGAAATCCCTTACTCCCTACTACATCGAAGAAAAATCATCTCTATTTTTGCTTCACTCAAATACAAATATTACTGATTCTTCATCTGGGAGACCATAATCGTAAGTAATTTATTGCTGGGAGATAATCAGTACAAAGAAATGACAACTCTTTTCTACTGTTTGTTGTATCCACATCTTTTGTCGAATGAATGAATAGTTTTTGGATGGCCGAGTCTTCCTTTTTCTAGAAAAAGCATCTCATCTCATCTCATACATTTTACTCTTTTGTTGAATGAAAAATAATTGCGGTTTGGTTCTTTTTTTATCTGACTTCATTCAAAAGAGTCCTTTTTAACAACTTAGCTCTGTCAACAACGTTATGCCATGCCAGTTAGCTCCTCCGATTTCCAAAGAAGATCTTTTCAAAAAAATCACAACAAAAAAGTAAACCATGAAATCTAGATAAATAGCATTTAATCTTTGTCGAGTGCCATAATCACGCTCTTATGGTCAATGGTGATGTGGTGGTGTGATGATGATGTGCATATCTGTACACACCAGTCTTATCAAAAGAGTTCTAACAATGCAAACAAAAAAGTGTACGACAATATTGCAATCATAGTTACACGGGGAAATGTAAACATACCTGCATTGGATTGGAACAAAAATAAATGATTTACGACTTTTTCCCTCCAAACATTTATTCATATCAAGCAGTTTTAAAAAAAGCGATTCTACATTCTAACTTAAAAGTTGTATTTGTAAAATTGGAAATTTATCAATAAAGTAAAATGCATATTTTTTGGCATTCAAGTTTGTCTTTTATTTCATTGCCTGTCTGCAAGAAGTTTAGATCTTTTGGTACAATACAAGGCCAATATATATTTGTATATTCACAGACAACAAACTGGAGTAACAGAATTGGATGAGCAACAATACGTATAATGTTTATTGACCCGAGCCGATTTATTTCAATTACTATCTCTAGCTGGGTGCAAGGGTGGGTGCATGCATGCATTTGAAAGTGGAATTTCAGTCCATTCAAGACGCTTATAAATTGCTTTAAATATTTTCACGTTGTTGGATCCTTCGCTCCGGTAAAGTAAATCACCAAGTGCAACAACAACAACGTCTGACCAGACTTGGCCATTCATGTTTTCTTTTAGAAAACATTCTAAAAGAAAACATTCTTGTAAGTTGTAACAATGAAAGTTGCACTACCTTGATTAACACTCCCTTACACACCGTATATTTGGATGCTTACCTGCGATGATGCGATGCTATGCATGCTATTTCCTATCATCGTAATCATTTTACCGAGAGAAAAGGAGAAGACATAAACGTCAAACACCATATTGTACAAGAGGAAAGTTACTCGAACGGGAATAATCCACTCATTTCTATGCAGGAGGCATGCCATTGCAACAATGCAAGTTTACATCTGCTCCACATAAAAGTTGTAAGCGTAAGATTAATCGTTGGCTGCTCTCCTGATTTGATTAAATCGACGTCTCTAGCCAATTTTTAAAATTACAATTAGCATTCATCTGAACCCGTGAAGCTAAATACGAATTCAAACAAATTGTTGGAAAAGAAAACAATTTAGGAATCTCTCGAGTATCCCTTTCACTGTTACTGTTTCACATTGCCCCTTCGTAGGAATTAATTGAAAGAATTTTTAATTTTTAAACTCATCTCTAAAAAATTTTTGCTATCATTAAATCATACTTTCTGACTAAGTAGACGACGCCATAATTACGGACAAATATGGAGAACAATTATTCCGAATTTGATTCTTTCATTGAGTCAAAAAAATCATGTTAAATTAAGTTGTAAGCTTTGATAAGTCCCTGCACGGATATTAAAAATGTATAAACTTCTGAAAACCATGAAATTAATCCTCACGATTTTTGAAATTGGGCTTGGTCACAATTATCATGCGCTATGTCATCTCCTTTCAAGATTCCATAAGCCACACACATGCACACATACTTGGAAGTCAGTACATAATAAAAACGCTGCTTCGTGAGATGAGATGAGCGTAATATCCTCCTCCACAAAAAAAGATTCATCGCTTTCTTGTGCACACGAGTAAAACGAAGGGTTACCCTTTGATTTATTACTTTTTCCAAAAAATAAATCTTAGAATAGGTAGAAAATGTGTGTGCTATGGAAATAAATGTTTTTATTATTTCTATTGGTGTCTTCCTGACGGCACTGGTGTAAAAAACGCATGTTTTTTTCCTCCTTCAACAAACTAACCACAACCATAAGTACATAATAATATAGTGTATAGGCATGCACTTTACTTTGTATTACATTTTGTATAATATTATAGCATTCAAAAATGTTGTCGTTTTTTTATTCCTAGGTGTTCTTCATCACATCAGATTCGCATATTTACTTTCAGAGTCAAGTAAAATTCTAATTTCCTCAGTTTTATTATTCCTCGTATTTTTAATGTGCTCGAACAGTGAAGGCAAGATACACACATTTTGCGAGTTAAAAGTTATTGCAATTCGATGTAGGCCATCAAAACTGACTTTTAACAACTTCATTACACCACAGCAAATAGTGTTAGCATGTAATAAGATGTCTCGAGAGAGGAATGAGTACCTTGTACTCCTCTGGTGGTGACAAAAAGATTGTTTATGCTTGGTTGGCACTCTACAACAAAAAATATACTTATAATAATATGTATGGCTGCAAAGCAATGAAAGTAAGAACTTACCTGTCTTCATCCTCCTGGTCCTGATCACAAGTCAAGATTGTGACTTGTGAAGCGTCTGAAGAAACATGAGAAAAGATTAAATGATTTAGTGGCTAACAACAACGATTATAAAGCTATAATTTGCGAAACGGCAGGCAGGGAGGTAAAGTGCAACTTTGTTCTTTCATTCCACTTAATGCGTCAAACGACACATAATATTATGTTTGGTTTACTATTCAACAACAACGTGAAGTGATCCTTCAAAAAGGATAATGCGTAAAAACCGTAAAATTTACGTTTCTGCAATCGATAGGTTACGGCAAAGGCAACTAACGATAAGCAAGCAAGTAAGGCTAAGGCATACCTATGCAGCATAATAATATTCTCTGCATCCCGTTGTCATTTCTGTACATTATTTGTGGAAAACAATTATGGTCTTGCTTTTCTTATGGATCACTGATCACTGCTTACATTTGACTGCAGGTATAAGATTTAGAAAGTGGGGATGCATTTGCATCGCATTGAATTAATTTTTTTATAAAGTATTTATTAACTTGAAACCTACTTGTAATTCCGCAAATAATTTTGTAGGCCCATGTAAAATACCATGACAATTTTTTTTTTGAGTGGAAGAAAGTAAACTATATTTAGCTAAGCTGTGGCAAATCACCACAATAGTTTCTGAGAAAGATGAAGTTATGCTTTCTTAATGTCATATTACATATTTAGTAGACAAGCATGACACTACATAAAATAGATCATTTGCCGAATTAGTGAGTGACATAGGACAAATTGTCAAATTTAGACTGCGACAAATAAAACGATCCACCCACAGTGCTATACTTACAATAAAACTTTCCCGTACGCAAGTAGGAATTGAATCAGAAGAGATCACTGCCTCCGCAAAAAAAAACTCTGACTATGAGTTCAGGTACGAAGATCGCTATAAATGATATTTGACACAACATAAAAACTTCTTAATTCATTATGGAAGTAAACCAACATGAAGATCTGCATACCTCTCCTCCTACAATACTAGCATGCAAGTACCTTTATAAAAAGGATTTTATGATTTGCGATGCCAAGCAAGCAGTATGTACACGAGTCGAAATGCATGATCAATGCTGATGGTGATGATGATGAAGTTTGAAGAAGCAAAGTGAATGCAATCTACAGATCTAGAGATAATAGTGTGAGAAAGATGACAATGAAAAATAAACTCAGTAATTACGTATGATGAACCCACGAGAACTTTAAAACACCTAGAAATATACCTACCTACAAAGTCATACATTCGTCCAAGTGAAGAATAAATACACTCTTTGACGAAATTTTTTTCAGTTTCTGCCATTCCAAATCGCGTGGGATGATGATGAGGCACATTGTATTGGGATGAGAATGATTCAATTCCTTTTGAAATGTAAATGTATCGTTTTGGTAGTGACAACCGTTATTATCACGATTGCTATTCCATTTCCCATTGTGTTCTTCTTTCCATTGTTTGCTAATTTTCCTGATTCCATTATGAAACAAAAGGGGAGAGAGAGAGAAAATCTAAACTTCCTAACAATTACGAAGGAGCAGAATTATTATAATTTTTATTTGCCTACTATTTGCTTCTGTCTCTATCTCTCTCTGTCTGTCTGCCGCGGTGACACGGTAAAAAATTTTGGCATGAGAAAATTCTAATAATAACAGAGGATAAAGTGCGTTATACATTTTGACGATTTTGGCTATTTCAAATGGGCTGCCATTTTCATTGAACACTTTTAAAATGCTAGATGCCTACTGACGTATTTTATGAGAAAGTATTTGACTCCTTTAATTGCCTTCTTTTTCATTGCAAGTTTAAATTGTTTGCTTTCCCTCCAATTTGACCCATAATATTTTCTCACATGAAGGTCTTCAAAATCAAGAGACACGTATCAAGTTGCAAAATAAGCATGAAACCTCAATAAAATATTTTCGCAGATTTCATGGCATTATAATTTTTACACGAGGTTATACGCAAGGTTGCTCAGTGCAAATGCAAATAGAAGAGCAGATGTAGAGACAGAGAGGTTTTTTATATATTTTTTATGAGAAGGATGCAAGGGCGAGGCCAATGTATGACAGTAAATGATGCACATCACACACCGGAGAAGGAAATGAAGCATTGTACAAAATGACAAAGCGAAAACCCTCATCTGCATGTCTACTATCTACGTCTTACATTTTGACCAGCTTATCATAAAGACTTGTCCAGATACGATGTATGAGTAAGTAAATGAGAGTGCTGAATAAAGTGAGCAGAACGTGGGGAAAACGATGACTTACGGAATAACCTAAAAAACTATGGTCCGCTGCTTTTAGAAACTTCAATGATGAGTTCAGTTTAAGTTTACAACTTGAGGATCTTCTTGTCAAGAAGTGCGTAGTAATTTTCGTTTTCCCGGTTCCAGCGTTTGGGTTTTTATATGTCCCTCTCCTTATCAGGAAAAAGAGTTTTCAGAGTTGATCCAAATCTATTTCACTTTTAAATTTAAACGATTTGGTTAGGTATACCTATGCATATTTCTGATCGTTTTCAATCCCATCAGAAAAAAATGAATGACTATGGCTATGGCTGGTTTGGTTTTGGCTCACATGCATCGTTAGAATCTCTGAATGCGCTTTCTATTATTTATTGGAAACTTTTAAGAGAACAATGCAATGGACAAATTCAGTTGCATAAAAAGAAAAGAAAATCAGAGACCACCACAGAGGGAGCATTACAACTTGTCAATATGTAATCTTCAAAAAAATGATCGGCCACCCTGTAGGAATAACAAGAAGGGCTAGGACAATTGTATCATCTGCAGCTGTTGTCGCCTAATTAGTTAATGGCTCTCTACGTGAGCATTTTTTTATTTCGCTTTTTTTTCTGTTTCCCAACACTAGTTTCCCATCACTAGAATAAAATTATTGCATGTTCCATATCCACACGCTTCATACCATACTCTATATACAAAAAAATTTACATGGACCGTAATCATAAATATTCATAAAGCTTTGAGTGAATTAATTTTCAGTGGGAAAATTGTGAAGAAAAAAATGTATATTTTTTATTGTGAGTTCCAAATCCCCATTTTAATTCCTCCATCGAATTCATTTATGGTAGTGGGCAATACTTATACTTATTATTACTTACCTTTATAATGATTCAAGCATACCACCAAGAACGCATTTCGGGTGGTATATGGCTCTAGCTACTAAATGATAATGATTAGAGAATCATATTACATCTATCAGCGCCTTGTGCCGACCGACTGCACTGCACACCGCCATCGTCTCAAAGAGCACACAAAAAACTTTCGCTCTCCTTATTTCTCCCGCATGCATCATCATCCTCATAATCATAATATTTGGGATGATGCTTGATTGTTTTAGTGTATTATTGTGTGTGCTTTGGAAAAAAATATTTGCGTTTTGACCACGCACTCATGATAATAATACGCCACTGCCGCCGCCGCCACACAAATCCATGTTTGGGGGAAGTGTGGGAAAGAAGGTGGGGATCATCTATGATGAAGGTGACTACGAGAGCGTAACCTTCGACCTCGGCGGTGCCTTTGTGCTTGGTGAGACTATTTAGCCACTGCGCTTTGCATCGAAATCCATGTCAAATGAGGGAGCCGCTCCCAATCAAAATCTGGAAATGTTTTTTTTTCACAGTACGAAATTTTTCATTTAAAATGCTTTATTCGCGAAAAGTTTTAATTCACTGTCGTCCCTGGAAAAGAAATTTTGAAACTGTTTGCATCAGGCTGTTTAAAAGTATTTATGAGAGATTTTTGAATTCTTTTAAGAAAAAGTAGGGTAATGTACATTATTTTTGTGACCAATGAGACACTAAATTATGTAGCTTTTTATTATTCCGACAGGAGCCGTGTTAAAGTATCTTGAGGCCACTTTCATTAAATGGATAATTTGTATGATCATGAAAGAGGATCACTGCCTTTTCCTTTCCTACTACTTTGAACGACTCAGCCAACCGCCTCATTTAGAATGACAGAAAATACCTGGAGCTAGTTCTTCCAGTTTTCTTCCATCGCAGTATGTAATTGAATTCATAAGATCGCATAAGTTACCATTTAATTGTCTTCTTTGACGTATTTTTCATTTCATGTGAAATATTACCACTTCAGATTTACTCTACTTCATATTATGAATTAAAATAAAGTTAAATTTTTACTGAGCATAGGCATGTTTCAAAATCTAGTCAGTCCTTTTTCTCTTTGAGCTGAATAATATTATGTGTTTCAAAGTAATCATCTTAAAGTTAGTTCCTCATGCTGCTATAGGGAAAGGAAATGACCAATAATAATAAGGCATGATGATGGTCATAGTAATGTAGGTACCTATGTAGTTTCGCTTTCATTTCGTTGAAAGGGATGATCAGGTACTGAATCAGTGCTCGAATATTTTAATTGTATACCAAAAATGAACAAATACTTTGAAGGGAGTGAATTCTTTTTGGTCACGTTTAATTTCTTTTGCTTGTGCTTGCTCACTTGCTCACAAGTTGTTTGTGGACCGCGATTATGAACGATAATGGAAATAGCACTAATTAAAAAAGCTTTTGTTCTGTTGTCAAAGAAACGTATTATCATGGTAATGATGCTGACTACCCTAAATGCATGCACAATAAATGCTTGCTATTAGTGGAATTCAATTATGAACGAGAAAAGTTACCTAGGTAAGCCTGATGACGATGAGGAACATGGTGACGTTGAAAGCGTGGGCTGAACCTGGTATCTGTTCTTCATATCGCGATTCAATGATTGAAATACGCTTTCAAATTTTTTTTTCCATTCAAGATGAAAAAGATGATGATGAATACATAAACAAAGGCAGGAACAAAAGCAAAGGTGAGAAGAAAGAGAATACTGCTTTCAAGTAAGTAACTGATTCTTTGATTGAGTTTGATGAAAATATTGGGCACACGATGCGATGCACATATTTATTTAAATTATGGCAACCATAATCATCAATATCGAAAAGCAATTTTCTTTGAAAAATGACTCAAGTACTTCTTTGATTGAGAGTCAGTCAATGATGGCACATGGCATTTCACCGTAAATAATTCAAATGGACTGGAACAGATTGCGTTAAATGGATAGCATCTTAGCATCATCACATTCTCGTCTCGTATAGGACAGGTGCTAAATCTCCTTTCCGCAAGTTGTATGAACATATACATAGGTCAGAATGCAAACATTTTGGTCGTACATGGCATCATTACAAGACTTCGTTGACTTTTTGGGATCATTTATGTCCTGTCAAAACATTACACACTCAACAATGAGCAAAGTGCATAAAAAAAGAAAGACCTGGTTTTGAACACGAAAACAGTTTTTACATCGTGTTTCTTTCAGAATTAGATGTGCATTTTTTCGTTTCACAGATTTTCAAGAGGGAACACTACTATTTTCTCTTCAGAAAAAAATTGATGTCCTCACAGAAAGAGTTGGAAATGAACTGTTGCACATTATGTATGTATTGCAGTGCTATCTCTAAATTCCTTCAACTTGCTTTGCTTCGTTCCATTGTTCAGTGGTTCACCAATGGTTGGAGCGGATTTATAGAAGTTGGCTCAAGTGAAAGACACAAGAAACGAGACAGACTCATTCAAGGTTCCTTTTTTGGTCATAATTTACACGATTGGGACGCCTCATTTGCCCTTATTTGGACAGATTGAATTATCTCTTCCTAAGGGAAGTCTTTGCTCATTTGAAAAATTTGTGATCTCTTAGAGAAAATACTTTTTTTTGCTGCTGAATGACATCATTTGATAGGATCGGACATGGGGATGGTTACTTCATTCACCCCCACCACCATCATCACCACTGCACTGCCAAATCTACAAAAGAAGAAAACAGAGTAATCTTCGACTAGCTTAAGGGCTATTCTTTTCAATCTCTGTGACGTTATCTACGAAAACATTAAGTAGCAAGAATAACCTCCCTGTGGTAGGTAGATAGGTGAAGGAAAACACATGCTTCATACAAAAGCATGCTTACCTGTTTGAATGAGTTTGAAAAGTAATTTAGTTTAAACTAATCCGTCTTAAATAAAAGAATCCTTAAGCAAATTTAAATCGCACCCTTCAATCTTCACATTTTTGCAGACCAAGAAGAACGTCTCCCTCGCTCTTAGCTTTATAAAGCGGCAACCATCAAGATAAGAAACTCGAATAGGAATAAAGATCATCAGATCAAAGCATTAATCAGTTCATGGTCTGTCCGTCTCCGTCTTTTGAGATGACGTTGCAAGAGTCAAAGCAAAGACCATAGTAATATTATTCATATAAATATGCATTTTCGTCTTCTCTGCTCAACTCAACTTGCGCAACTCAAATACTAATATGAGAATTTGTCAGAAATGCACGGCAACGAGAAAAAAATGGTTGGAGTGTGGGCGGTGAGAGGTTGACTTGACATGACATGACTTTTCCTTCTTTATTTTTTTCCCGAGCTTTATTATCAGGACTCAGCCAGTCATTCAAGCGATGATGATAATATTGTATGTAATTCACTTTTCTTTGATGATGATGATCGTCATACTAGTCAACTTATAGACAATAATTTTTGTCCTATCGCATGTACTCCTTCTCTTCATTCATATTAAAATTGAGTTTCTAAAAATGAGATGAGTCGTAGTCGTCACATGAAATATTTTCTGATAAGATAAGAAAGAAGCAAAAGTCGCCCATGGGCTTCAATTCCCATGCAAATTGGCAAGTCATTATCTTTATCGATAAATCATCTTTAAAGGACTGACTTGGCTGTCTGAAAAGTGAACTGTAAATGGAAAACATGTGCGCGTCCGTCCATCCATCCATTCAAACTTGTTTGACACACACGCGAAACAGAGAAAAAAGTATGGCAATAGACTAGTTAATGATAATGATATCTCAAAACACTGCGCTTTTTTTTGCTTCACATTATGTCTCTGGAAATAGACTTTATGGTGGTTGGTATTGGTAGAAAAGTGTCGTGCTTATCCTGTATTCGTTTTTTTACTCCCAAAAAAACAAAAGTCTTTTAATCATTCATTACTCATTACTCGTCAGTGCCACGATCCATTATTAGGTAATCAAAAGTAAATTAACCTATGTAATTTCAAATTCCACCTTGTCCTGTCCACGTCCACATTACTTTCCGCTGTCTGAGCGATAAGCCTGTGACAATACTAATAATATCGCTCGCCATCGCCATCATGTCTATTCCGTACGTTTCGTATAAGTAAAGCAGAAATTCCAATGCTATATGTAACCTGTCCATGGTTTAACCATAAACTAGGAACCCTACGGATTACATAAAAATCGAAAAGTAGTAATAATAATCGTCATCGTCACGTCATCATCATCGCCATCGCCATCATTATTACATAAATGAAAGTGTTTTTACAATAAAAAAATTCAAAATCCGTTTTCGTATATGTATCAAGCAAGCATGCATGCATGTCTTGTTCTCTGAGACAAATCTCGTTTTCACTCTCCTTATGCCTTTTTCAACAGGATCATATAAAATCTAAAAAAGAAAATGTTTTCAGCAACAAAATTCCGAGATTCCCAAATTTGGAGAAACTTCTGCACTAAAAAAGAGCCTGCTTGTGAATTGAAGTTTGACAGAAGTAATAACCGCAGAAAAAAAATCAACTGCATGAATAAAAAATTCTAAACTATCAACTATCAAGATACGCAATAGAGTTTAGAAGAAAGATGAGGTGAGCACGAGGAGAGGAGATTGTCAGTCAACTTAAATTTACTGTACTCACTTCTCACAAATTTTAGTGTGAGCGACCAAATAAAAATGAATATTTTAGTGAGTTGTTGATCGAGAATAAAAAAAAATAACTCGTGTGTGTGTGAAATGAAAGAAAGAGTGCATCAAAAATCCAAATCTTTCATGTCATGGCATGGCATGGCCAAAATGTTTGAAGTAGTTAAAATACTAAAATCGCAATAGAAAGGGAGAAAAAACTGGACTTTTGGGCTTTGTGTGTACGTATTAGCTTTGTGCATTATTTACGATTGTTATGAATCTTCTGTCTGTCTGTACAGCAACACAACAGCATTCATGTAAATATTTACTATGTGGTGTAAACTGTCACAATTCGAGGGATATAAATCTCATGAGAAGCACCCTTGCTTCGTCATCATCGTTCATAGATATACCTACATACCTAGACCTAGGTACGCAATATAATAATCGTTGACAATGCAAAAAAAATATATTCTTGTGTTGCTGTTGTAAAAGAAGTACATTAAAACAGATGTCCTTCTCGTATCACTACAAGAGATACAGATTTCCAAAGGTGGGAAAGTACAAGATTTAGTAATATTCGATAATATATAATTCCTTTAGTAAAAATCCAATGAAGCGATGCGATGAGAAGAAGAATTTGAAAGCCTGGATGGCTCTGGATTTATTTTGTGAAGAAAAACTTTGTTGGTTCTCAAAATATATATGTATTATGACTTATGAGCAAGAATATGGTAATCAAGTTCACATAAAAATATGAAAATTCCCCATTGAAGAGCCTTTTTTTCCTCATGATTTCCTTCTTGGGAGCACATTTGTATCTCTTTTTTGCTCAATTAAAATACCTGGTCAATTGACAGCCCATTGCATTCTTCTCCATAACTTGTTGACTTGCTCTGCTCTGCTCTGATAAACTTCTCTTTTGTTCAGAGTAGTAGTAGTCCAAGAAGACACTTTTCTCGTTTTGAAAACTGTTCCATTCCTATTTTTCCATAGGGGAAACAATATATATCTCTCGTCATTCTTGCATTCCATTGTGGTCGTCGGAGCTTGAGCATCATGGAGGATTCGTGGGGATTTTTTGTTGTTGTGGTGCCTCTCAAACTCTGATATGTAGTTGGCTTGTCAGTTCACGCATTGATAAAATGAGCAAACGTTTAGTGAAACGTGTTCTTGCGTGGGTGGTGGTTTGGTTGCGCATCGCCGTATTTTCCTTGGAGTTTTTGCAGGGCGAGCTGAGCTAAACTCAACTCAACTGATCCACAAAAGACGCAGGTCGAGACAGACAGAGAGGGTGAGGGATGAAGATGAAGTGGTGAACAAGCTATGAGCATTAAAAGCGCCACGAAAAAATGATTACTTGTCAAACAACAAATTTTGTTTCCCTTTTAAATGTTCGTTATCAAGACTTATTGAAACTTGAATATATTTTAAATGGCAGTTCGCATGATAATCTTTAATTAAAATCGCGTATAACAAAAGTATTTCAAGGTTGAGCTCTATTCAAGCAATATTTTATGGGAGCAAAAAAATATATTATGAGATTTAATCGTAATTAAAATCTTAACTAAAATTTAATAATAATCTGAATTACTTTTAAATCTGTGTTTCAGCCTCGACTCAATAGTTATAATATAGCACACTTTAAGGTTATAAATAATTCTTGCAATTTAATATTTTACCAATGGAAAAGTGCTTTACTATTAGAACTTGGCTTGTTGGTTTTGCTATTGTATCCGCTTTCTTTCAGTTCATTCATACAGTATTTGTTGAAGGATATTTTAATTTATTTTTTTATTATTATTTATTTACCGCTCTGAAGAAGAAAAAAATCTACAAATGACTGTTCAAATTAGTTCAAGCTAGCCCATCTTTTTTTCTGAAGATTCAATTTTCCAAATTACGAGCGAGCTTATGCAAAAGCATGTCTTCAGCTTCAGCTCCGCACACGAGCCATCCATATTGTTACTCGTGTGTGTAAAAAAAACCTGACGAGAATGAGCTGCTAGAGCTATCAAGAAGCTACATAAACTTGATTTGAGAAGCAACAAAAGAGAAAATAAAAACATTTTTCTGCTGAATTATGAACTCATAATCATAACAGTTAATGTTACTTGATGTCATTTTTAATATTCTTGTCTACTTAATGGGATGACACTATGCTAGCGTGTGCTCCCTCGAGTTTGTTTCAGGTAAAAAAAGAGTCATTTTCCTCTCTTGCTCTTTCTTTTGAGTATGTATCTCTTAGAGAGAAGTCATGTGTTCTTTTCATCATTACATTTTTTATTATTATTAGTTATTTTTTATGATTATTATTACAACTTTACTTCGGATATGACTCCTTTCAATGCAGATAAAGAGAGGAACAAGTGGTAAGTAAGCAGGTAGAATTCATGAAGAGCATTACTTGCACAAAAAAAGGGGCACACTTATACTTGTCAAGGAGTCTTTTTACGCGTTAGAAATGTACGACGAGCTCATACATTATTACGCGATATAAAATGAGCTGATGATGACGATCCTCGGAACGATTCCCTTCAGCGCTTCCACCGAAACTCGAAAATGAGTCAAGTCACTCACTTGGCAGCAGATTAGATACATGAATGCAAACACCAGGATGCGTACGTAGTACGTGGTGTGGTGGTATCCACACAGCGTAATTTGGACAGACATCAACGAAACAAAATCTTGTAGGAACCTACAGAAAAAAATGTCTGCTTTCATTGCCACGTTTCATCACTGCCTCATTTTATTTCGGCGATAATAATGCGGATGGTGGATGGTGTTGGTGTGATATGCCTTCACTCTCTCGACAGATCATGACGATTATGTTCTTGTTTGTCAAGCTGTGAAAATCCTTTGTGCCTCACTGCGTCATAGACGTGACTGTCTAATTACAATGGGAAGAAACTGTTATTAGTTTCATACTCCAAGCAAAAATATCATCATTGCTTATGGAATAATAACCAAGATATCTAAATTAAATTATTATGACGGAGGAGGGGATGCAAGCAATGAAATGCTTGAAAATGTCTTTGAATATTTTTCCACGGGAATTAGGATCAGAATAGGAAGTCGGAATCGGAATTGTTTGCATGCTACTAAAGATATTGTTAAGACACATGTCAAGTCTTCCGTGGTTCATTTTATTTCACAGGGAATTGGATGGAGCCAAGCCAATGTCTAAACATTTGGAATTTCATATCATCATTTTGAATTTTTGACTTGCAACAAATTATGCTGTGACAACTGACGACGACACCACAAGAAGACTCACCAAAGGACTCTTGGTAGGGAATACAGTAAAACATGGAAGCACACAAAAGGCTTATCACTGACCCCTGAACATTCTACGAAACAAGCGACACTGAAGTATGTACCAACATGGAATGGAGACGAAACCAACAGAGTAAAAAATATATATTATGTTGGAAGGAAAACAACGTCTTCCTTTGGATTGACGGATGACATTGGTTATGTCAACTCTCAACAAGAGTCTGACGATGACTTGACTCGTACAGGAAAGGTCTTTTTGTTTCTGATTTGAATGCTGAAGAAGTTTTCATTCATTTTTTCTTCTTTGCTACCGGTCACCTCACCATCATCATCTTCATCAAATCAACATTAACAATGGTTCGGGTGCTGACAAAGTAGTAAAAATAACAAATAGTATCATATTTTACTAATATCAAGAAAATGATCTAGAAGGACAAGAGAGAGAGAGAGATGATTTACAGACCGCTGCCAGATTCTGCGTGACTCACCGTTTACACAATATCATTTCACGTTTCAATCTACCTGTCATCATCCTTCCATTATCCATTATGTTTGATTTGATATGAAATCAAAACAACCGAAATAGTTCAGGCAAGCAGCAACAGCAAGTATTTCTGATAAAATTGGAGACGGCAAATTTGAAGAGAGACAGAATAATCCTTTGCACTGATGGAATTACCATAACTTAATAATAATACTTATATGATTGGAGGAATAGATATACACACACAAAAAACTCTAATTTGAATACGACGACATTAGACATGCACCATTTCTGTGTTTTCTCTTACTGATCCTACACTCGAGATATTATGCGCTTGTTGTGTTGTGTGTGTAGGATTATTTTTTTTCGTTCGCCGACGCTTCTCAGTTTACCAAGTCATGCGTGTCCTAAACACAGGTTAAATAAGTTGTATTGTTACTGGTAACATGCACGATCTCATTGTTTCCATTTCTAAAAAGTATTTTCTGAAAGCTGCGCGGTCTGGCCTCTTCATTTGCCAACGACAACAAGAGCAATGCAGAGTAACATGGAGACAGATACAAAGAACGGCCATCTCAATTTTGAAGGGACATCTCAACGACAACAGAATCTGGAAAATATTATGCATGTCCGACTTTTCACCAGCATAAAAATGGATTAAATTGGATTGGTTACTCTCAATTCCTTCTGATGATTGTGACGATAGAAGTGCGTCTCCGTGTGATAAGCATATTATGATAATTCTATAAAAGTCTTCTTTTTCACCATGCTTTCTTTATGAAATTGTCGTTGAGGTATAATGCGATATGTATTGCTTTTTTAGTGTGTATAAATGCTTATTAAAATGCTGTCGAAAAAGACGGAGGTATTAGAATGTGATCAGAGATAAATACGAGAGGATCAGAGAGATGTAGGGAATAAGAGACTTGTCCAAACGCTCTTTGTCGGCTTTCAGTCTCACTAATCACTTGACATCAGACCCCATACACACGTCAACAAGATTAAAAACAAAAACACGTAAGAGGCTCATCGTCCCAGGTAAACTGTATTACCTAAGTAAATATTTAGGAGAGCTTTATAGTGATACGGAGGATTGTTCCATCGCAGGAAAACAAAACGAAGTTTTGATTTTGTATTGATAACATTTGCACAAGTTCATAGGTAACAAAATTTCTGGAAAGAAAATGACATGGTAGGTAGCATAATCATCTCAGGTTACCCCTGGAATGGATACACGACTACGATATTATGAATTTTATGCCTCCAGTCAAAGAACTTTTTAATGCTGGGTCAGGAACACGAACCATCCTTAAAATTTTTAGTAGAGGTAGTTCGATAGTAATGAAAATAGAATGAAAAGTGAGAGTATAGCCAATCATGACATAGGACCTCTCACTATAAATATTTAGCATAATGCGGTAATTTTCTACATAAATTGTAAAACTATTTTTTACGACAAGAAAACTGGATTAAATCAACCGGTATTTTGATGTTGTGCCGCAATGGCTCATTTTCACCCCACGAGATATTCTTATTAAAACAGCTTAAGCAATTGACCAGCACACGGCTCATATTTTTTCCCGGGTCAACTTGAAGAACAGCATCATATATTTAGCCAGACAAAATCATAAATTATAAATGCGGAACATTGTCCCGAGAAAAACGAGCCCAATGCAATGCAGACATGACATTTTTTCGTTCAAATCTCTTTCTCTCGCTTCAGTACACCTCACCATCAAAATATTACGGTGTGGTAGTGGTGGTGTGGTAACAATAAGAAGCGAATCAAGTGAAGTGGAAATATTAGAGTTGGCCTTTTTATTAGTATGTATCTTACCCTCTTGGTTTAGAAAAAAATGCACACATTGTTGATCCACTTTATTGCTTGGGGTAACCACCAAAATAATGTATGTACATATGCGGTAGGAGGGAAAGCGATATAACTATTTTATGAATGAATCAGGGAGTCACAAAAGAGAAACAGTCATAATACTTGCACAACATGCTATTGACCAGGGAAACGCGTAAAGTTATCAATGAATGAATGAAAGAACGATCTACAATCTACAATACGTTTTTGTATTTGAATTAAGCACTAATGTACATGCAATCTTTTCACGAACGAACGGACGGTGAGGTGGTCACAAATATATTAATATTCTAAATCTTATCTCAATAAATGTTTCTTTACAAATTCATCCGATTGTTGCCCTTACTGCTTGAATCACTGAGAGTGCAAATAAATGCGAGCAGAAAAAATGTCCTAAACAGCAATCAAATCAGTTCAATACAATTCCCGAACATGATGTGACTGTGCGAATGCATTGGGATTTTGCGGTGTGTACTCTAGTTTAACTTGCATATAATTTGATGTGATATCATATATGTAGATATTTGATAAGGGATCCACACTACTAAGAAAAATTATGCGCACATGACGAGAATGCAATCCAGACTTTTAAATCATTTTCTTAGAGAACATGGCTAGAATCATAAAGCTCTTTGTCACAGCGGGGATCTGGCATGTTGTGCCTCATTTTCTTGCTGGTTGACTTATTACAATACACCATTTTTTGATGATGATAAGCATGCGGCTTAAATAAAAATGTTGTTATTTAGAAAATGAATTGCATTTCGCGCAAAGTTCAACAGATGATGAATGTTAAGCGTTTTTTCAGGAAGAAATCGCAGGAACCTTACTCACTCCTGAGTCGCGAGGAAAGTGTCAAGACGCAATTTATTTTGAAGCTCACGCTTAGAAATAAAAAAATAATATTCAAATGATATCTAAATGCACAACACAACGTTCTCTGTTTATTAATTTGATTATTGACTTAACTGTGTACATTTTAAAGACATTATCATTCTTAATTATCAACAGCAAACAAAAATAAAGTTTTTTTCCTGTTTGCCATGTCATAAGTCACCCAGCTCGGACTTACGTAATCTATTATATTAGATAATGATGCCAACAAAGGCCTCATTTCCTCCGCCCTTCTCCAAAAAAATTTGAAAATGTTAATGAATTAAATAAATTGCAGCTAGCTCATAAAATTTATTTCAAAATCAGAAAATCTTTGTAGGGTTTACATATGAATATTCTTGTTCAATAATTTGTGTCGTATGAACCAACATAATATTATTCACTTGCGATGGTGTGATATAAAAAACCATTCTGACATTTTTTTCAGACTAGACGTGGTCCCCAACATTTTTTGACGAGGTCCCCTATTGAGCCGCAGCTTTGAGGCAAAAGCAATCGCTAGGAAGCATATATATTTTTTTGCAAAAATTTGGAAAGCCTCATTTGAAGTTTAAACCCAGCCATTGTTTCCCTCCCCTCAGCAAATTTATATTTTCCACCATACCGCGTCGTCATTTTCTTGAATCTTGAGTATCATTTTGTAATGAAGTGTTGCTCGTTTTTGATAGAATCACAATAAAGTTTTTATTGTGAGCAAAAGGAGAAACGAGAAAAAAAGTAAGAAGCGAAAAAAAACCATCATCAGTTGCCAGTCACCCATCTCGAAATTGTGTACTCCACCCCGCTCCTGTATCGTTTCATCGTCATCTCATCTTCATGATCATTTTTTTAAGAAATGCGTGTAAAATATTATTCCGTCGTGCTTGGACCCGTACATGGCGTATTTTTGTACCTGTGGTATAGTATCATCCTCCTCAACAACACAAGCTCAAAACACTTTGTCCAAAAGGAACGTAGGTAAGTAAAATGTACTTTTAAAAAAGGTAGACAATGTTTTACTTGATAACGGTAAGGGGGGCTTGGCCCTACAAGAATAGAGTTCAATATTTCCTGTACTGTACCATTTTACGACTTAACTTGTTTCTACACAGATATGTAGTTCCCTACTAAAGTATAGGTATTGCAAGGAAGGATCGCACTTTTGTAATGAATTGAATGATGATGATGATACAGGAGAAAATTCCGCTAGTACTGGGGCAATATAGATTCGGTCGAGTGCTTAGGATCATCCATGTTTTCATTTGAGGATATTACATCTTCCTCTTTTCGTGAGTCCAAGGTATATTACGTAAGAGTAAAGTGTCGGTGTAAAACTGATTGCGAGGATGTGTCAACGCATCCCGCTTAACAGTCAGTCGTCGCATTTAAAGAGTCTTCTTGTGTGGGAATAGAGTGTACACACTTCATGCCGTTTTAAAAGAAATTACTACGGGTGTGATCTTTCGTCCTACATTTTCAGATAAGTGGCAAAGCTCGTAGCTTAAGAATCAATCAACCCAGCGCGGGATCAAAATGTAAGGGCACTTAATTAACAGGGCTAAATTATTAGGAATTATATGCTCCAAAAAGTGTAAAAGAAAATAAAAAAACAGAATTTTGTTTTGGTTGCTATAGTAATTTGACGGGAAGGAAATGTTGGTCTTTTGGAGAAAGCGGATAGAAATGTATTTAACATGCCTTTCTCTTGACCATTGTATCGTGAAGAAGTGGACGAGGGAAACAAAGGCATTAATTATATCCTTACTTACATTTAAAAATGCGCTAAACTTGTGCAGATTTTGTATTCAGTATTCAAAGCACGCTTATGTACTGAGGTATTTCTGATCATCACAACCACAACAATATGTACCAGTAACACGAGGTAACCGGGAAGCTTATTCCATTCATCACTTATTTACGTTAGCGCATTACTACTGCTATAGCGCCCATCCTAGTCTTAATGAACGAACAATACTTCAAAAATGATTGTACTTCAAAAACAGCAAATCTCTTAGTCCTATTGTTAATTGTTCGCACAAAAAAATATTCTCAGCTACTGAAAGTGGCGCCAGACATTATTCGAAATTCCGAATAACAAATATTGGTTAAGCTTTGAAATTTTCTGATTAAATAGGATACCTAACTAAGCCAGTTTTTTTGCAAATCATTCGCGCTGACTCAGGCCTTGGAAAATGACTAGGTGGCCAATTGAACGTTGCAAGGTTCACAAACACAAACACGGAAAGTGAAAATTCATGTCTCTCTCAGCAAACTTAATTTGAGCAAATAAAAAAGATATATAATTATAATTACTTGTAAACGAGTTAGTACAATCTCTATTCCCTACTCATTATATCACTTTACCTAGTTTAAAAGTGAATGCTATAGTGGACAAGCTCTGACTCGTCTGGTCTAATACGGTTTATAGAGTCCGTCCCTGGTATAACATTTCCAAGTCGTTTCCATATTACTCGATACAATGATACAAATACAAAGCAATAATATGCTTGCGTTAAAATAAAAAAAACAGCGAAAATGTTTCTGATAATGAGGATGTATGACGATGACAAAGTCATTTTTTTTTGTTTTTGGATATGGGTAGAAGTGGCGAAAAAAAGTTAGAGAATAGCAATATGAAATGCACGTCGCATAGTCGCATCTGAATCTGAGTAGTGAGATGCGATGCGAAACGGGAAGCGCATTTATAATGATGATTTGTATGACGATCGTTATTCACGTTCGGTCGGTGCAGAATATATATCTATCTATCTCTATCTATCTACATTAAAATGTAGCAAAACCTAAAATAGGTTTTTTAAAGCGGAGACTGAGAATGAGAGAGAGATATGCAAAAGGTGTGGAGTGTGGGCACCTGTTGTACTCTTTGATTGGTTTCCCCTGCGGATGAGTCTCTGATGCATCAGCAGCAGAGGAGAGAGAGAGAGAGCAAGAGCAACATGTAATTCTTGTAAAGGAGATTGAGTGAGGTGAGTAGAATTTTGTGTAATGTTTGTGTTTTGTTATTATTCTCTCTTCTAATCTTTCCCCTCTCTACGTTTACCTATGTAGTTTGCTCGTCGCTTCGATTCTCTTGCCCTTTTCAAGCTACGCTGGCGAGAGAGCGCCCAGTGCTGTTTTGCTGTTTAAGCTGAAACGTACACATACAACATCAATTACTACTTACGTACGACGAAGCATTTTTACCTGGGAAATTATTTTTTTTGGTCTCACTCTCCGCAAAAAAAAAGTTTTCAAGTACGGTTTACTTAATTTTGAGAACGTGTAAGTTGGTGTAATGAAGTATTCAATTTCATAGTGCGTAATTTGGAAAGGTTTAAAGTTACAGTATTTTTTCTGGATTTTTATGTGCTTCAAAAGTTCAGAGAAAAGTTGAGAAAATTTGAGTGGAGAAAAAAAACCTTTCTCATTCTCAAGTGAAAGCGAGGCTTTTCCGAGACAAGTATAATGACATGCTTTACGCGCAGTTAGGGATGTTCTTGTTAAACCTTAGAGATAAGGAGACTGGATGTATTGATTTTGTCGTCCCTCGTATTCCTAACCAAAAAGTGAGAAAAGTTTGATAAACTTATGTCGCTACGATTGACATCGTCGATTTCTGTTCCTAACGTCATTTTTCCTGTTCAAATGGTGATGCCTATTCGAACGGCACAGTATTCTACCTGCTTGCAAGTTACCATGACTGAATATCCTGAAACAAATGTAAGCTTTTTCTAAAACACTCTCCTCATCAGCAATTGTAATTGTAAGCGCTTTGGGTATCGCTGCTGCATCATTAGAGAAAAGAACGTTTGATCTGTTGTTTCACGGCAATTATAATGCTATGAGATTTTGAAACCCATTTTTATGATGACATATTATTCGAAGCTCAGAAAAAACTGTATATTATATGCACGATAGCAATTCTTTTTTCTCCCTGGTAGGTAGTTTTCAAACTAGCCAAATTACGTCGCAATATTCAGGATGTGTCACCTCTATTTAGCTTTGCTTCCAAAAAAGACTTAAAAAAAAGTCTGAATGTATTGCGATTAACATTTTTAAATTTTCCGTAAGAAGTAAGGGGACGACAAGACCACTTAAGTGGAATGGACAATATCAATTTTAAGGTTTTACTAAAATCATCACTTCAGAGGTATTATTAAGTACATACTTGACAAACTTTAATTTCTTTGCTTATTAGTAAAATGAAGTTTCTTTTATGTTCAAGTTTAGAAAATGTATTCGTTTTCATACCCATACACACAATCAATGAAAATGGTGACAGTGACAATTGAATCCCTTATGTATATTTCTACTAAAACTGATTGACAATTTCATTTAAAATGTTGAGCGGACCATGTAGAACTCAAGTTCGCTGGTTTCCGGACTTTCTACGAGAATGCATGCTTAATACGATGATGATTGCGTTTTAAGCTGGAAGTTCCCTCCCAGAATGTCAACAGACGTGACTGAGTAAATGCGAAAAGATATAGACTTTCTACGCTGCCAAGTCAAATGAAACATTTACAAATGTTTGGTGCTTGGCTTAGGTAACTACATGAGAATGTAGGTCTCTCTCTCTCCTGAGGATTTTTTATCATTGAGTCAAACAAAAAGAGAAACAATATTCTTTATGACTTTGGTTCTCACGAGGCAAAGGCAAGAAAGACATGCAAAACTTTCCCAAGCATTTAAATCTAGGAAAATAAATATATTTTACTGTGTGCAGTATTTTGCACAGAATTTTCTTTTACCATTTCTTTTTCTAACTTTAATTGACAGATGTGGCAGGAAATTGAAAATGTGTTATTGAACGACGGAGGTCATGCGGGGAATTCCAACCGCTTTACGCATCCATATAGTCATCATCATCATCAGCAACATCAAAATGTATCGCAATCGCAGCATCATCCACACCAATCCCCCTGCCATGTTCCAAATGTCATGGCCGGAGCAGATCCACCATCTTCTTCTCTCTCGGGATCGACCAATAATGAGTCAAGCAGCAGTTCCAACAACAACAACGCAGAAGTTCATCACTCACACCACCATCAAACCTTCCATTCCTCTTCCAGATCTGCTACTGGCTTGTACAGTAGCCAAAAACAACAGAATCTGAGCATAAATTCTCATGAGGCACAGAGTTCTCCACCTTCCAGTGTAAACTCGTCTTCTGCGACTACTTCTGAAATTACTTCCGCGCATCGAAACCATTCACCCAGCCTCTCATCGTCTTCTTCCTCCTCCTACACAAATCTCAGTTTTAGTTACCCATCTTCCAGTGGGATCAAGAAGCAACATCATCAAGATGAATCTCATTTAAGCAATATGAAAAAATCGAGTGACTCTTCTGCCAGTAGCAGTGGGAATAATGGTGATGGATCAATATCAAATTCCTCATCTGCGTTAAATACAGTAGATAGCGCAAATAGTAATAACGTAAGTAATAATAATAATAACAATAATAATTGTAGTGTGAAGGAACTTTCACGACCCATCAAGTTGGAGTGTAGCTCTTCCGTCGAATACGGAGGCATATTTACTAGTAATAATACGAACGACTGCAATTCTCGCGACGACAACGACACCAATCAAAATAGTAGCAGTAGTAGTAGCGTTAATAATAATAATGAAAAAGGAAAAAATTCATCGAATACAAGGGCAACGAACAACACCAACTCCTCATCAACCCGACTAAACTACATCAGTCCTTATAAAGATGCATACTCGTCATCTGGAGGAATGGACCATTTCACCCCAATAAATTATGATCGTTTTGCTGGTCTAAAACAAATGGTTTTTGACCCAAAAACAGGAATGAGCGGCAGTGGTGCAAGTGGTACAAATAGTGGCAATTGTGGTAGTGGTGCAGTAACTAGTGCAAGTTTTCCTGTAATGGACACTCCAATTTACTCCTCAGGAAGGGAATCTTCTGGATTAGGGGGCTTAAGAGACTTTACCTCTAATTCAAGTTGTTCTCTCTACAACGGGAATCATTTTCAAGCTGTGACTCAATACGGTAATAATGCCCATTCTCATCATTTAATGACTCCACAAAGTCATTCTCAGTATTCCCCATCCACCAGCCCGCAAGCAGGGATGGAGAGTGGTAGCGGTAGTGGTGGCAGTGGTTTGGGAAACTCGGCATCATCCTCATCTCACTTTACAGGACATCATTATGGGCAAGCTCCATGCCCAAATTTTTCGTTAAATGGCTCTAGCCATGCTGGAATGTCATACGCATCGTCAGCCCCCATAGGATGCTTAGATTACTCTAGTAATTTGAATATCAACGTAAATCTAAACTTTCAAGGTGTGCAGAGCAACTTATCTCGCTTACATCACTACCATCATCAGCCACATTCTCCTCATCAGCGATCTTCTAGTAATGGTGCGAGGATTTGTCACAACACATCCCCAACCTTAAACCAGGGACATCACTACAGTTTCAAAGTGATGACTCCTCCACTCTCACCTCACATCTTGAATGGCCATGGATCATCTGGCGCGAATAGTGCAAATAGTTTCCTCTCCTCGTCATCCTCCACCTCGTCCAGTCGCATACCACAACCGCATGGTCACCTCTCACTCGCTCATGGGAATTATCATGGAAGTCCTTTATCTGCATCCGGTAACAGTGCATCGCATCACAATAGCAATCCCGCCTCACACTCCTCCATCTCTGCTCCGCATATCATTCCCCCACAATCGTCCCTGGCGTCGTCGGGAAGTCAGCAGTCAATCCATAATTCAGCCTTTAGTCACCTCCACATGAACATGAACTCACCCCTGTTTCAAATTCATCACCATGCTCAAGCAAGTTTCCACGCTGGAGCTGGAGTGCCTCCGCACCACCACCACCATCATCATCATCAACATCATCATCACATGCACGACGGCGTTCAGGCTGTGCCAAGTAGCCCCAGCTCGGCAAACACTTTGTCTGCTACAGCGTCTGTTGCTGGCGTAGCTCTAGCTAACACAACGTTAAGTTCTGGTGGTGGTGGTAGTGGTGGTGCTCCTACCCTCGTAACTAAATCGAAGAGAGGAAGACGGAGATGGGGTAGGAAGAAAGTGACTACGCATTCATGCAGCTACGCAGGATGTACGAAAACTTACACCAAATCATCGCATCTCAAGGCTCATTTACGTACTCACACAGGGGAAAAGCCTTATCAGTGTACGTGGAAAGGATGTGGGTGGAAATTTGCAAGAAGTGATGAATTGACGAGGCATTATCGCAAGCATACTGGAGACCGTCCCTTTCAATGTCGGCTTTGCGAGAGGGCTTTCTCCCGATCTGATCATTTAGCCTTGCACATGAAAAGGCATATTGCAGTGTAAGCTATAGAAATGAAAACAATATATTTTCCGATGAATGAAAGTGCGTTAATTTCATTCGAGAAATTAATAGAAATCCGCGTCAATGACTCCACGATCTCATTTGATTTTTGTGATCACTTTATCCAAATCAGTAATAATGAAAAAATTAATATAGTTTGATTGTAGGTAGGTAGTAGATCAAGTGCTTGATTGGCGATAAGTAATTAGTGAATTAAAATATTTCGTGTAAAGTAGGTACTTAATTTTTAATGTATTACAATTATCTACCTATCCAACCTATAAGTATTATCATGTCGCCATTTCAGAACCCTGTATAAATAATGATTTTTTAAAAGTATCTTGTTTGCATAAAGCATCCTCATAAGTTTTAAATTGTTCATGTTCCTACTCGGAATTTAGCAAATAAAATTATCAATTTTCATTTCGAAAGGAATAAGTGTATATGCACAGCGTTTTTTTTTTCATTAAAGTGATGGTTTGATAAGGCGAATGTGTGTGCGGGACATCAGCTATCCTGTTATTATTAGCACTGACTGACTGACCAAATGATCACGACGGACGACTCGTGTGGATAAAATGCTGAATTAGGATGGTAAACAGTCATACCTACTTCATAATATCGCGTGCACGCCAAATATTTAATCCGTCATAATAATGAACACATTCAACAACAAGAGCGGGCGAGAGGAACCCTCACAACAACAATCATATTTATCAATAGAAAAAACGTAATCTTAGCGAGTAAACCGAAAAAAAATGTGTAAATGCAAACTTCTCGACATCATCAAACAAAGTTTGCCTAGTCCTTCATATATTTTTTCATCATAATCGTAATAGTGATCCAATTTTAGGTTGACGAAGAAGAAAGCAACATGTGTGATTATCACCCCCTTCCTAAATGGACGGCCTCATCATTATCATCATCATTGGCTGCCTTCATGAGAGCCATTAATGCATTGCACTTCAACAATAAAGCATGTTCATAATATGGATCGACTGAGCAAACATAATTATCAGATTGATTGGCTCATTGATTATTTACAATATTAGCAAACAACTAGAATGACATGCGGAACTGCCGCGACAACAAGGTAAATTATACTTATATAGTAGTGCTACCAGCACTCAAATCTCCATTGATGGAAATAAATAATGACTGCAAAATATAACATGTCGAATGTCGAAACGAAAAGCAAGCCAGCTCAGCTCGCAAAACTACTATGTACTTCTTTCTATGTAATAATGGCCATCGTAACAATGCGATTGTGATCGGAGAGAGATGTGCATACAGAGTCGATGCTTGGAGCACAACAATCTGAATCTGTAATGCTTTGCAACAATCTTCTCCCCTCTGATAGATATGTCGACATTGCCAAATATAATATTTGCCCGTGTTTTCTGCGTCGATCTGAGGAGGGAAATGGTTATTACGATGCTTTACTTTTTCCAAAAAAGGAATAATTTTCTGTGCTTATGAAAATCTTAATATTGGAAAGGAGTGAAATTGTCTACGGAAGGCTAGTGTTTTTGCAGATTTTTTTCTTCGAAATTCTAGTGAGAAGCTTTAATTACGAGCAATAAACTATTCCTGGTCCATTTCATGAAGCAGGAGGGCAAAAAAATTCATATGCTTGACATAAAAGGCATTATTCTGATAATTTTCAAAGCTAACCTACATCAAGCGAGTTTGTACTCTGTTTCAATGCCATAAATTGTCAGATTTCTTGAAAGTGTTAGTTCATGGAAGTTTTATGCAACCATAACTACGTAGCCATTTTCAAGCCAAAGTTTAAAAATAAAGAAAATATAAGCAGGGAAAGCGATCATCATTATTGCTCGTTCCTTGATTCGATATTTTTTCTTCAAGAAATTGAAATGCAAAAACCTGTGGTTTAAAGAGCACGTGAATCTCCAAGAAAGAAACAAAACTCGGTAGGGTGGAAGGGTAAAAGCCAGCTGGATTGTTGTTTTAAGAGTAGTTTACACGGCGATATTTTATGGTTGCACTCTGTGCAGTGAAGCGTCATGGGTCGTCTTTTAATGTTTAAGTCAAGTTCTAGCAGTAATTTTATTATTTAAAAAAATAAATATCATCAATCCATTATTTGTCTTTCTTCATTCCACAGGTATTAAGTTTAGGATGGAAATATGCAGATATAAAAGTTAGGTTAACACGAATGAACAGTTTACCTGGTTGTATTAGATATACTCAATAATAGGAAATCGCTTAGCCTGAGATTAGAACAGGTAAACTCACATATTTTTCATATGTAATTTATAGTTCCTCTCATTTACGGACATGCGGTAGGCTGGAAATAATTGTCAAAGCCATTATGTTTTTAGTTTTATAGGTATTTGACTTTTTTCATGTTATGGAACTGCTTTTAGTTGTATAATTCATGGAGCTGTTTATCTTTAATTCGAAATCTCTCGACAAAGCTTTTAATGAACTTCAAAGCGTTTTGAACGAGTTTTCGGTAATTGGGGACGCCCACGTGATCATTACTCTCAAATGGAACAAGACAGTAGCAATTAGCTTGCTTCATAGAAACTAATTTCGCAACAAATCAACTGGATAAAAAAATGAATTCTGGATTGATGCAAAGATATGCATGTACTTTGCCCGAGAAACTTTCTTCCTGAGTGCGCTTTCAAGTCGGATGTGATGTAGGTGACTTACCTGATTTCATCTGCACTTTAAGCTTTCAAGATGAACATAATGCAAATGTCTGCTCGAATAACTGCATTAGGTAGATGCAAATACTGTTTTAATATCGGTCAGTTAAAATCAGAAAATACAGAATGTTCTCCTTCAAATGAACTACACATTACATTAATATCTACATACCTAGGTACATTGCTGCAAATACATAAAAACAAAGTAAGGCCCAAATCTCATAATGCAACAGCTGTAAATTGCTTGTGGCATGCTGAGCAAGTTAATTTTAATGGCATGTTAAATGATTAAAAGCCCGAGGAAAATGTTCAAGAGGAGCTCTCTCACTTAGAGCTCAGTCGGCGAAATGAAAATCATGTCTTCTTTCAACGCCCCCGGTAATCATTTTTTTGCAACTTACATACACATACGTACATGCAGGGGTAGCATATTAGGACATCTTGACATGAAATCAAACTATTAAAAGTTCCATTTAATCCACTAGTTAATTATCTTGGATTATAATTGGTTTTTTATTCTAATTGCTGCACCTCCAAGCTTTAAATCTGGTTTGAATTTTTTGCAAAATAAAAATTGAAATGATTTTCTGCTAACAAAGAATAAATCCTGTTTTTCTCTTTATTTGCGAGAAATTCATTGTACGAGATAAATATTACGTATGTTTTGTGAATTTTTAGTTTGTTTTTAGAACATTACCAGCTCATACGTAGTATAGGTGCTTACAAGTGTATTGTGCAAAGCGCAAAGAGAAAACTTTGGTATGCTAACTGGAATGAATGAGTAGAAAATTCGAAGAGGCAAGTACTTTCGAGTGGCAAGTATGTATTTCATCATCATCATCTGAATGCTTTACGAATTTCTGCAAAATATTACATGCACCAACTGGCGTAGTGTAATCAGCAACAACGCTGATCCACATTTGAATGTAATCAGTTTGTAAATATTATGAAAATAATAAGTTCTGCAAAGTCTCCCCCACGACACAAACTGTAGTAAAGATGATGCCTACATTTGCCAAAAAAATCTATGAAATTGTATCTCTATATAAACAACTGATAACATTTTGCATAAAACCCTCTGGTAGGTTATCACTTCGACCTTTTTTATCTCTGTGGTCTCAATATCACACCAAACATCACATGGAGCGGTGGGACCAAGCAATTACTAAAAATAAAGGTTCAAGTTTTTTTGTTTTTAGTCAAAATACGGGAAGTTATTTTACGCTTGACTACTACTGGCATGTGTTACTCACCGTTTCTTTTCCCTAATTTTTGTCGATGACGGTAATTTTTTTTTAATATTGCATAATAATATGCTCTCATTATCAAAAATTTCCTTCATTTTGTAGTAGTCGTTGTCATAAGATCATATGCGTCTCTGAAGACGTTTTTTTGTATGCTTTAACTCTATGAAATTATTTTTCTTTACAAATTACGGACACGGAATTACGGAAATGGTGTGTTTTCAGACTTCTTGCACGCACCTGCCACACGACACAATATGACACGGGAAAGCAAGATTTGTACTCACTTCTACTCACCTCTTGTAAGCAAGTCCCTCGCCAGAAAGTCTTATTTTTTCAGGGGATGAATACCATTTTAGAGGAGGATATGAATGAAAATTATCAAATTCAGTGAGCAAGACGGAGGAGAATGAGCAGGTAGAAGGAGTCCTCAAAGAAGAAGTCTCGGTAAACTTATTACTATACACAGACAGATTATAATAATGAGAGGAGAACCTGTGACACAAGATTAAGGTGAGCGAGCGAGCCGAGTGTTTCGTGTGCCAGCGTGAATTTTTCCGTATTGAAAAGGGTAAAGAAAGGGAAAATTATTTGTAGGGGACGCAAAAGAAAGAAAATACATAACATGCAATGCATATAAGATCTATTATTATCACCAGAAATAAGACTGAAAATATTCTTACGTTAAGTACATAAGTCAAGCAATCCATAAAATTCATCTTTTTCACATTGAGAAATCTCATGTTGTGTACGATGAAAAAAGAAGTGCTTCTTCACCCCGGACTGGTACAATACTAAAATTTTCTCATGAAAATATACTAATTGTCCTAACCACGGAATCAAGATCAGCCAACCCCTTCGAACGCCCGCTAGTAATACAATTTTCATAGAAAAAAATTATTCATTCATAAGTGTGCAAAAGTGATGCCCACTACACGAAACATGCAGCAAATTATCACAAATTACTTAGGCACTACAAGACCTCGCAAACTACTAAGGGAGATGGAGGAGATATAATTTTGCACGTACATATGTGTGTAGCGAAAATATTTTGCATAGATTTCCGGTGCTTAGATACATTCATAGTGAGCGTTTAAAATTTCATGAGTCCAAACTAAAACAGTAACTGCATTCTCCGCTTGATAAACACCCATGACAACTTTATCATCAACTGAAAATATTTTACGATTTGAAAAAAAGGACGAGGGTCAGTAAGCATGGAATGGAATCCAATTTAGACTGAAACTGATGGACACACACAATCAAGTCTTTTTGCTGCTGAATGTGAATGCTAATGATTGCTGTTGCCATTATTGTTTTGACATTTTCAATTCCTGTAGCTGTCACTCGAAACGGTTTACCTTTACGTAAGGATCATGAGAATGAGATCATACATAACGAATTCGAGAGAGAGAATATTATGTCGTCTGTCTAGTGCTCCCTCACGCAATTACGCTTTTGATGTGTGTGATATTTGTCGGCTTTAATCTACCTTTGACCAGACTAAACGGTAGCTGTGAGTCATTTCGCTGTAACAAAGAGAGAGGAAAAAATATTTGTCGGACTGTACGCAACACTTTGAAATTAAAATACTTTGTAATAGTCGCTGGCCTCGCTCTCGCTATTTCATGTCCATCTCGATTCTCGATTATCTAACGCTATTGTTGAATTCCGATTCCGACCGCAGTTAGCATTGTTTAAGCTGACAGATTTTAATTTGGTAGTTGTGGGCTTAGACCGCGTGTGTTGCTTTTGATTGTCAATGTACGAATTGCACATTATCAAATCAAATGTCTTCAAGTGGACTTTTACTCTGAAACGAAACAAAAAAGATACTCCGTTTTCTTAGGGAATAAATATTCATCGGAGAATCATCTTCAGAGAAGGTAGAGTTGTGAACCCAATACAAGACCTGTCACTTTTGTCATATGCAGAAGTTCTGATCTTTTGACATTTAATTTGAAGCTCGCTTAAATTAATAGACAAAAATTGACTGGAAAATTATTGGCTACTTCTTTAGGTTTAATTAGATGCCACAACTCAAAATAGATCTTCAATGCGTATCTTATTACCTAAATGTCACTCAAACGTGACTGGAAATAAACCATTTAGACATTTAAATGGGTACAGGTAGCTCACATTGTTTTTTAAATTGAAATTCAACTGAACTTTACAAAAGCATAATATCTTCTATATATCTACCTAATTCACTTTCCTTTCGGGAAAAATACGAAGGAGAGCTAATTCTGTAGCATGGTAAGTTAAAGTTCTCTGACCTTTCATGTATTCATAAATAGGCTTAGCGAATAAAGATCAAAATACGGCGATGCATACTCATCGTTATAAAAATTGACAATTCATTTCATGTGTTTGTTGATTTATGATTCAGAGATTCAGATTCCAATTCGTCTTCTACACAGACAATGATGATGATGACGATGACGATGAATGAGTGATGCTTTGCTCGAATTAAAAGTGTTTTAGCGTGTGCTCTACCTTGACTTTTAGAAAAATGTAATAAAGGTAAAGCGGAAGTCATCTCTGTCACTGTTGTATGGTGATACATAGAATGCGAGCATAGTATGTATAAAGATGAACTGTAGACTCATTTTAGAATGCATTTCTATTCAAGAAAAAATCGTCAGGAATGACATGAATCGAGCTTCATCCAACTCTAACTTTTACATGCATACATTCTGTGTGTCAAAATACACCCTAATATTGTGCATACTTTTATAATAATGAATTATTATTCATATTGTCAATTTATGGTAATCAAATTAAAAAAAGGTTCAAACGGGCTTTGAACTCTAAAATGTCAAAAAATAAGGAGAATAAGGAGAGAGGTTTCTTCATATGTACCTACATACTTATCACATCAATTCTGCGCTCTATGCACTTCAAGTAAAATTTTTCAAAGGGCCTCAATCTGTTTTGAATTCAACAATACGAAGGAACCAAATCCTAATAATAAATTGTTTATATTGGAAAGCAATTAAAATTTCAAAAACAATCTATCAAACAACTTTCTTTTACGCAGTGCTTAAGTGCAAGCTTTATCAGCCAACAAAATCCATTTTTTACCGCGTTACCACTAAAAAGATGCATCTGTGAAGTATTTGTATAGCGCTATTTTATACACAACGCACAACACGATACAATAAATGAGTTAACTTTCCTTTAAAGCAGCATGAATTCAAACCTTTAATGGTTTTAAAAAGGAAGACTTTGGCTACGGACACAGAAATTCCAAGACATTCTTTAAGACTAGAATTAGAATAGAATGCATTTTCTCGTAATTAATTTCTGATAATCAAAGGTTTGCATCTGCTCCTTTAAAAAAGGAAAAACATGTAGTGTTGTAGTTGTTGTGATGGGTAGGAGGGGAATTCGAGTAAATGAAAAATGTAAGACTCATTTTTCACCGTCCTCTTTCTTCCTCTTTTTCGTATGTTGGCACGGGACTCTTGTTGATTTTTTTATACTTTTAAATCCTCCCCTTTCCGCATACAAAAGCGTTAACAATCTCAGGTTTTGAATTCAAATCAGAATTCTTTCACTCAAGGGATACATAATTATTATATGGGTACTTCTGGAATTACTGGAAGGCTTCTGAATTACGTCTCCTTGTGTCTTCGGTAATAAGATGTTTGAATGAGGAATACAGACGCATTAAAATTCTCCTCGTAAGAAAGCAAGATGTTTGATTAACTTTGTTAATCCACACAATATACTTAATACATACAATATATATTATGCTCTAACAAAAATCAATGGTTAAATGGGCGGACGTTCGGAAAACAATAGGAATTGGTGAGCGGTGAGACAGTAGCCTGTAATTATTTTTTTTAGTTATCGTCGTTTGCTGAAATTTTAAATTCTGATTAAATCAGAACATCATCCTCCCTATCACTTCAGTTCAAGCAGGGCAAGTTGATGATTTTGTGATAAATATCGAATTATTTTAAAATCACATGTCTTAAAAAAAATAAATTTATATCTTCCGTGCAGTTAAATTCATTTGCCTTAGAAATGATTTAATGCTGTAATAAAACAATTTTGAGCGTGCTGGAAATGAGTCTACAATCTACAACAACGTACATAAGTAGGTACATTGTTTAGCAACGTGCAGCCTTTTGAATTCCATCCAGCTCGCAAACAAATAATACGCACGAGCAAAATTACAATACTATACTTTGGTTCACGGAAGTATGTACATATTATGTGTATTTGTTAACAAGATTGGTAGTAAAAAAAACTGGTGGACACACGCATACTTTCTGAATGAGAGTTCTTCCATTATCACACAGAAAGGATCGCGTGACCCGGCAGCAGGCGATTCCAAAAATGTAACACTGTTGAAGTTATTACCACTTTAATAATTCACCAAACTAGTAAAATATGTGCTTTTAAAAACATTCTAACATAGGTATATTTTTATGATGATTTTACTTTACAAAAAAAAGTTTGAATGTGGAGGAAACGGAATACCGGAATTTTTTTCTGTCTGTTTATTACAATGTAGAGTAGAGCCATTTCATTTATTCATTCCTATTGCTTAACCAAACATTCTCAAGCCATTCATAAAATTCATCGAATCAATAAAAAAATTCTCTTTTCTGAGATGACCACAGAACAAAATGGAATTCAAAAGTTATTTTAGGTACGCGTACCATACACTATAGTGGAGAAGAATATAGTATGCAGACAAAGAATTCGTCATTTTTTAGAGCAAGATTGGTAGTAAAAAAAACTGGTGGACACACGCATACTTTCTGAATGAGAGTTCTTCCATTATCACACAGAAAGGATCTTTTTTTTTCAGCTCTAAATCTTTCGTTGCTGTAGGGAGCTTGTCGTAAATACCTAAAGCGACGGAGGAGTCTGGCAACAGGTGACTGTTTTATTGTGAATTGCTCCCCAGGTCTCATTTGTACTACAAATAGCTGTAGCAGCAGGTCATAATCATCATCATTTTCGTGTAACCAAATATGCAGGATATTCAAAGGAGAAATGTGTGTGCACTGCCATATTACATACTACAATAGCGGAACGTGAGCATTATAATATATGACTTCTACTTCGTGTAAATACATAAACTCCAAAATTCTGGATTTGGTTGCTGAAGGGTTGAATATTATATATTTTACTACATTTGCAGGCAATGGCATTCGTTTTTTAAATTAATTCAACTTATTTTGAATGAACCCATGGACATTTCAGAATTCTGAACCGAAAATCATTTCAACTTTGGTAACAACATTCGCATCACATAAGTACATACATCCATGCTCCATGTCTAAAATCAGAAAACAATAACATTTCACGTCGAAAGCGACAAAACAATATTCAAAACCGTCAGGACTCTCTATTTTTTACTTATTTCATTACATATTGTTAATGAACTTTGGATGTGGAAGTTTTATTAACGTAAAATAATGCATGGAAAGGGAACAAAGCTCCTTGCTTATTTTTGGTGCATCGTTGCTTTATGAGTGTCATGTCATGACTGTGACTATGACACTACTACATTACTACATACATGTAATATGCATCATGGAAACTATCATCATCTTCATGTTCATGGGTAATGTTTTTTGAGTTCACATCATAAGTATGTACATACTTACATGAGGAAAAGATGCCGTATTTGAATAATGCTCCTGACAGGAAATTGCTACAGAGAGTAAAACATGACTTGTCATGCATGGCAAACTTTACTCAATGAGCTATAGTAATAACATTTTTATACATGCATAATGTACCTACATTTGTGATGATGATAACAACGCCGTAATAGCAATAAGGAAAGGGTTAGGGTTTGTCAGAGATGCACGTACGAGAACAAACGCCGAAATAGCCATTTCTGCTGTCCTAGTCAAACAGGATATTCCAACCAGGAGTAGGTAAAATACTTTTTGAACCAGTGTTAATTTTAGATTCTATTATTTCATTTTTTTATTTCAGTAGTTAACTTGCTGAAAATTTTATTTTGATTAAAAGTAAAATGTCAAGTGGCTGGAATCTTAATATTAACTTGCTAACCTATACATATGTTCTGCTGAAAAGTTCGAAGGAAGTATTTTCGCAGGACCGTGATATCATCCGAATTCTGAAGTCATCAGAAACCAACTTTCTCGTCAGTTTTAAATCAATTAATAAAATGTAATGTAATATAATATGACATATACATAATTAGGTTGGGCAATGAAATATTGAAGAGCACAGGAACCACAGCAAAGGATAAGTTTGCATCTCAATTAGATTTTTTGCATGAAAAACATTTTCTGGACCCATAGCAATATTTTTGTATCCAAAACGGAAAATTCATTACATTTTCTCTAAAATTTGAATAAGAGCAATAATGCCACTTTAGTGAAGAACTTAAAAGAAAAGAAGCGGATGCTAGAGTAGAGTCCCATTTTATCATCAGGACTTGAACTTAAAACAGCACCAAAGACTAATTTTGGGAATTCCGTATTGCCTATTTGCAAGAAAGTGAAGGTACCTGGTACACAGATAATATTTATAGTACCAGTACGTAAGAGCATAATCAAAAACTTTGAACCCGCTTTTCAGATTTCAGAGTTTTGGGACTGTAATCCTAATTTAAAATTCAAAATAAAATATCAGAGTAAGTACAACTGAGAAAAAGGAGACAAGTGATATTTAATATTATTTCGTTGTACGGAATGTTAATGTCCCCAAAGGAAAATGAAGATGCTTCCGCTTCTCATTTTCCAAATTGTTTCGCTTTGCCTATCAAGCGAAACCTTAAATTCTATTAATTCAGCGTGCATTTCCTCTCCGTGCGTCCATCACAATAAGGCAGAGGTAGATTATTACAAAAATTGAAATGTCCTGACTCTTCATGCATGCATAAAATTGAAGCCGGCAAGAGGAGAATGAGGTATGACAGAGAACTTCATTCTACGCGTTATTAACGTCAAAATGCACGTAACGTTTTTGAACTGTGCAATAATAGTAGCATAGCTCACCTGGCCTGGCATGGCAACAGAAAACCGAGAGGTTATGTAGGTACACATGTGCCATGAAATTTCTGCCACTATCAAAAGGGGTACGACCGACGACCATCGTTGACATTCATGTAAACAATTAATACTGCATCAAAAATTCATGCATAAGTCACTAACCGTACCGTAAAATAGGAACAAGTAAATAATTGCACAAATTACATTACAATCCGAACCTGTATTGTTAGAGGAGCTAGTAGTTAGCTGATTAAGAACACGCAAGACGTTATTATTATTGGAAAATGGTTTTTGCACAAAAAAGCATTCTCACGGGCCGCCAGGTTTTTAATCGCATTAAATAATTAGGAGAAAATGGTTATTTTTCCATGAAAAACAAGATCAGGCATGATTTTTTCACAGACTTAATCGAGCTAACTGCATTAAAATTCCGCGGATTTCAATATTTTCGCGATTTCTGCAAATATTTGAAACATGTGCCAGCCATAGCATAAAGGGCAGCTATAAGCCCTTGTGAATCAAAAACATTTTGAGCCTAAGAACCAAGAGCGCCTCACCAAACGAGAAAAAACGCCTTCTGAAATCAGTAACTCAGCTTGCACTAGCCCAATCATCTAAACAAAGGGGACCAGAGCCATCTTATGAGTGGTCAAATTATTTTTAAGCAGTTCTTTCAAACTAAAATAAAAAGCAACTATCCTGTACCTCAGAACACACAAATAAACGAAAACGAAACATGACGCTCGACCAGGTTGAGCTTTGGTTAACTATTACAATCATACACCATCATTCCAAAAACTTTATTTCGACGTGACGCCTCTACATGGCGCAACCTGTTCTTAGGATCATCGGGAGGCTACCTGCATGAAAAGGAACAACGGCGACAACGCTAGCTTGATTGAAGTCTGAATATCTACCAACATATGAAATGAATGGAATGGAGCAATAATTTTAATCTTCCAATTTTTCATGTGCTTTCATGAGTAATTCTATTATTTTATGCTATAACTAGAACTAAATTTAAAATTAATCAATTATAAACGAGAAATTCGCGTATGGAATATTTCATATTTCTTAAAAATTTCCCGTCTACTCTGTTGCTCTCCTGAGCAAATATATTATGGGAACAAGCTTCTTGTGATATTATAATGGCTACTTGCTTTTTTTGTCATGATTATTCCGACTGTAGCAACATTCCAATCGCATTACATGATCGATTTTTGTAGCCGAGCCGAGTCTGAATAAAACCTCTTACCTGTGTCCGTACGAGATCATTTATTGAGCATTCGAAGAAAACAGCGCAGATCACAATACACATTACGAAAAAAGCACTGAAAATGAAGGGAGGCACTCACGAAATAGTGCATGATATGATGTGATACGTAATATACTACTTTACTTACCTTTACAAAAGTAATGGGAATGGGAATAGTAATATAGTAAGTAGAATCTCTCTAGAGAATATGGACTACATAAATATAACGGTGGTCGTGCTTATTCGAAATGAAATGCTCGTGATCGTGGTGGTAGTAGTGGCTTTTTACCTGATGATGATGGGGTGACGCTGGACTTCTTTTTATCTCTCAACAAGAGAGATGATCTTTTTTGCTCGTTTATAACTAGTTCATCTACTCCTAAAAGAAAAAAAACCATATGAAAGGGATGATTTCGATGCATTAACGTGTTAGTCTACCAGAATACCTCAGTGACGGACGGCGTGACTTAGCTCTCATAATTTCGGCATAAAAATCTCTTTTTCGTCTATTCCGCCACTGATGCTTCGTAATGCATAATAATAATATTATTATTGCATAGCAAAAATCTTGATCCTTTTCCCAATTGGCATTATTGCTTCGAAATTCCAGGATTGAAAAAAAAAGTTTTCTTTATTTCTTGTCTTTTAATAATGCATAGAAATTACACGTTCAACTAAGTTGTTTTATCAAGTTACCCTTGCGTGATTTCGTATTCAGCAAAAAAAGAAAAGCGAACAATTTATCATTTCGAAAAGTTAATTGGAATGGTAATAGTGGTGCGTAAGCCTTTGACAGAGCTAGAAATCAACCCTAATCAATCTCCGTGTGTTGCTAATTAAGTGTCAAAAGTCTCAATTTTTCAAAAGCAGTTTGCGTTGTCGTTTCTTCTTTCTTTTAAACTTCATTCTTAATATCCATCAAAAAAAAAACTTTTTAAGTTTGATACTGATACAGTTTAATCAAAGGAACAAGAGTCTTTTCATTTCACAAGCGTAGTTCAATCAGTGCCATTAATTCGGTAGTTCTTCAATAAAAATCTTGGAAATTATTTTTCCTAATGTGAAAAGCTATCTAAATCAGTGAATGAGCGGAAAGGAGGCCCAGCTTTAAAAAAATAATCATAGATGTCTAGTGGAACGGCAGTCTTAGTTACAAACCAAAGTAGAATATTCCAAGCCTCCAACTCCGCAATCATATCAAAGAAGAAATCCTCCCTTACACTTCTTGGTAAGGCTGGAGAAGAAGGATCTCCAGCAAAAAGTTTTGACTTAAACGATGACTGGAGCAGCCCCAAAACGTCGTCGGTGTTACACCTGCCATCAAGAAAATTCACCCCTTCCCAGACAGCATACGAAGCCTCCGTTCTATGTCCATCACAATCTGTTTCGTGTAACAGTACCAACATCAACCTAACGCCGCCGCCGGGATCGGGGCAAAGTAAAGCTCAACAAAATGTGAAAAACTATATTGCGTCGTCCTTATCCAATCTTCGTCAGCCGGAGGGCCTAAGTATTACAGCAGAGAAAATAGGGACCTTAAAAGTGGAAGAAAGTGGTGGAAAGTTTGAAATAGGTTCCATAGACGATTCTGAGACTTGGTCTTGGTGGGGTGGGAACTGTGTTTTGGCTCCAGCCACAGACCCATCTTCCCTGGATTCCACCCCTTGCACTCCTCACAGCAGCTTAAGCAGCTCCAGCATAGGTAGCTTAGGAAGTGGTGGTGCTGGTTGTGGTGGTGCTGGTGACAGAAACTGCAACAACGAAGGAAATAATATAAAGTGCATATTTGGCTCAAAGATCTCTACCGACAGCACATTAATTGGAGAGGAGTGTGGCGAGCATTTACAAAGTGTGAACTGCAGCCAAGTAGTGGGTGGTGGTGGTGGTGGTGTTGGTGCAAATAGCACTTGTTACAGTTTCTTTACCAGTGGGAATTGTGCAGGGGGTTGTGGAAGTCAGGGTACAAATAATATCGTCATAAAGTGTGAAATTGAGTCGGTGAGAAGCAACAACGCCTCTTTACGCTGTGCTACTGGTGCTAGTCTTGCTCTTCAAGAGAATCAATTAGCAGCTACAACTACTACTACTGCTACTGCAGTAGATAATACTGTCGGTGTGTGCGGCGAACCTCCTTCAACTTCTTCTTTCGGATCAAACGGCATCTTTCACTCTTCAGATATGACTACCGAAATCTCCTATTTTCATGATGTAAGCGCTCGTTTAAAATCCAGCTTAGAGCTATAATCATTATGGAAACACACAAAAAACTCCTACTTTTATTTACCTAATTAAGTGTCTACAAAAAAACACAGAGAGCAATCAGCTTAATCAAATGAAGCATATTATATTATGAAGGTCTAATGAGACAGAAAATGCAAATTAATTCGGCGATGAAATTCTTTACTAATCATAGTCGAAATTTGTTATCTTTTAATTAGCCAGAGTCACAGTCATTTATCAAAGTCAACAGAGAAGTTTATTGCTTTGTTGCATTGCGAGCGAGAGAAAAGAAGCTAAAAATGACAAATGCAGTTTGTAAAGTGCCTTTGTACATATCCATGTCTTGCACATTATTACCTCCTTGTACTTGATCGCAAATTGAAGATTTCGTTTTTTTTCTGGGTGACCTTTTATGATGCGACAACATTTCATTTTTTCATGCTACACAACATCGCACACACTCATTCACGTCGGTGTATGTCAATTGGCATAATTGCCATAGGAAGCAGATAATAATAATAAGGATTCGCCTTTAGATTTGCAAGAGTAATAATTTATTGCTTTTTTTAGTCAGCACGAAACTGCTCCGCAATTTTGTCAAGCATTTAAATAAGGAGCGGATCAAGATTTTTTTAGAAACCAGCAGCTGCACACTCACCAAAACTTTTTGTTAATTCATTAGAGAAAAAAAGGAGAAAAATATATTACATGTGTAGTAGTTGGTACTTAATAAAATAAAAAATGGATAGGAGAGCATCATATCATGATGTGGGAAATAATCATCCTCCTGGCCTGGCCTAAGAAGAAAAGATTGTATTTGGACATTTGGTTTGGTCAAGACTGGTGGCTGTAGGAGGATAATTCATACCAAGATCAATTTTCATCGTCATCATCACATCAAAAGCAAAATATATTGAGCAGCTTTTGTGAGATTGCATTGTTCGTTGCACGCAAGCAAATCATCTTCCATGTATGAATAATTATAACCTAAAAAGCCTTTTATCCTCAAGTTAAATAATACCCCAAAAATTGTTTAAAATTGCAGGAGTAAAAATATATGTAAATGTAACGCAAAAAAATTGCGAGGCTTCGAATAAATTAAATTCGCTACGCTACTACATTCAACTTGATCTCTAAAGCAGTCACAAACCTACCTGCATAGGTAGGTCATAATGATTGCTTACTCCATTGCACCCATTATCCACGCAAACAATTTTTACGAGTCAAGATTCCATTCCAGGGAGAATGCATTGCATTTTCCCTAATATATTCACTCTTAATTGAACAAATTCATCAGAAAAGCTCTAAAATATATTTTTTTATTCGAATAATAATCTGCAAGTGCAAGTGTGTACATGCCTTTGATAAAAGCCAATAATTATTTTTTTGAACATGAGCCCAAGTCCCATCCGAATATGTACCTACTAATTATTCTAAACGAATCTTTTTACACGCTCGACTACTTTGTATCTTATCATCATCATCATCGTCATCAAGATTTCAGCAATTATTATTTTTTTATCACTCTTTTAGCATAATATAAATACTTCCACGTAGTATTATTATTATTTGCTTTAGTTACAATTTCTTCGTTCATTTTTACTAGAGCAGTGCAGCAGTGTCTGATGTGATGCCAATGCCTTTTTTATGATGTTATGTTGTTGGGGTGCTGGGCAAGATTCTGGCTGGCCAAAAATCTCAGTATTTTCTACCTATTGTACTACCTTTTTATTATTACATACTCTTTATTTTTGTGAATCTGTGGTCAAGTATAAAAACGTCGCAACACCTGCTACACTTTTTTATTTATTTATTTATTTCTTGTTCATCTCCCCACAAACCGCCGACTTGAAGTTTGAATAGTTATTTGTAACATAATTTTTTCTTCTTCTCTCTTTGCAAGGTGCAGGCCAGGCAGAGCACCTAATATCTTGGACTGTTGCTGCCATTGCCATTATTATTGCACCCATTATTTTTATATTGCTCAAAAAACAGATATTTTACGAGGAGTACTTTTGAGATTAGTTATTTTTCTTGGATGGATGGACGGAAGGCGAGCTACTAGTGATAGTGATGATGATGATGATGTTTTGTTTGTAGGTACACTTCGTAAATAATAATGATGCAAGCACAAGACATCTTCTTCTTCTTCTACTTCTCTTCCTTGTGTGCCCCATATAAAAATGCATGAATGCAAAGTTAATGCTAATCAATGCATTAGATTATTGAATGAATATTATGTGTTGATATTGATACTTTATTGGACACTTGCTATTTTATTTCATGTATACCAGAGATTTTTTTCTGGTGTGCTACATATTTTCCAAAGTCAGATTGATAAGTATGTAGTATGCAGGCTCCAACTTTTATCAAAGAGGAGTAACTAAATAGTGTGTGTGCACTATACGGAGCAAAAAATAGCATCAGTTTTCGTATTTTTTTATGATTATGCATCATTTTGGCGATGGTGATGTTGATGATTGTGATACTTACAAAAAAGGATGATTATAATGATGATGATGCAGATCAAGCACTTCTGGTCACTTGCAAACGATCATCGTCGTTTCCATCTATCCATCCATCCATCCATTATTTTTCCATATATATTATCCATAGATTGAGATTGAGAGTTACAACTTTAGACGAGAGGAATGTCTTTATACTTGTTTCTGATCACGTGTCCTTGTGTCCACGTTGGACAAAACAAGTTGGACTTTTTATATATAGGTACAATTTGATTTTTTTAAAAAGAAATTACTCTTATCTACTACGCGTGGGGTTGTCTTCTAGTGTTGTCGTGGTGCCATTTTTCAACACAAAATATATCTCATCTCACCTTTAAGTACAGTAAAGTAAGTAGCCTGCTACGATGCACAATGTGTAGCGTTGTTGTAGGCAGATCAATCGCACCAGTTTTGCTGAAAACCACGAATTCTCCAAAAACAATCAATTAGAATAGAATAGCGAAAAAGACGAGGAGGTGATTTGGCTGTTGAAAAGGATAAAACTCTTCTTTTTCCTTTGTAACCTGCTGTAGGCACGTTTATGGTTGTAGGAAAAAGCAAGAGATTAAAAAAAGCATTGTGGTGCACCCCGTAAATCTTGACAAGCTTTTAAGAAGAAGTAAAGAGTAGAAGAAATATATATATACGTATACAAAATCTTTTTTTAATCAACTGAAGCAATACAAATCAAGAGAGGAGGGACAGGTTCTGCAGTACACTCATTTCGTTTAATTTGTGATTTGTGAAGTGGACATTATGAAATGGAACGTGCCTCCACGCGCATGCCATCTTTAGACTTTTGGCGTGAATATCCACTTTGAGTCTCTTTTTTTCGCTGTAATTAGATCTAAAAGGGATGCAAAATATAGGGAATATTATCACTATCTCTATCACCGCTGCACTTTTTTTCCGCGCACACTAAAATAAAAATATGCACAATGATATTTTTTTTACAACAATGCAACTTTAGATTAGCTTGTTACCCTTTTTGCCAAATCTTTAATGCTGCTGTTGCACTGACTCAATCAGTCACAAGTGATTAGCATCATTTTTTTATTGTAAATTTCCTCCTCGGTCAAGTTCTCTAAAATTGAAAGACATGTTATCTGTCTACCTTGTTTGTTTTTTTTCTTTGAATACTTATGGTCACTAATTATCTTCAATGTTTGACTAGCACATGGAGTAAAATAAATATACACTCCCATAATCACCATAAATCCAAATAACGCTATTTTAGTTTCGTATAAGTATGTGCATCATCATCATCATCATCATCATACATATAAAAAAAAAGTTGCACCGAGACCGAACAGGATTCATAAATACATCACGCTTATATTTTTTCTACTTGGCAAACTAAACCAGATCAATAATTTACCCGTCATTTTCTTTTCTATTTTTTACGGATTTTCTTCTTCGTCTTCGAGGAAAGCATCTTATTTTTACGACATCAGACACAAAAATTGTAACGAGCTGCTAACTAACCGCAAACAAAAAAAACTATGAAATGAAATGATGTTATATTATTATATTGGTAGCATCGCACCGCGTGCTCTGATTTTTCATGCATTTTCATGTCTCATTTTCGTATCGAAAAATTATGAAAATTCCTTTTGGGATGTTGATGCCGCTGCCGCATGCATGAAAAAAGTAAGCTTGTGAATTTGAATGCCATACCGTATCGTATCGTATCGATAGCTTCATGAGACTCAATGTTAAAAAATATATTACCTGTGTTCATACACTGCAGATTCGGTGCGCAATAAATGAAGAGATATTTTACGGTGGGTTTGTAGTAGGCATGAGGTCGTGTGATATGATTTTTAAAAAGAAACTAATCAATTCTCATTGTTACATAGATAGATTGGCAGGGTAGAGAGGGTGTTATCTTCAGATCAATACGTGCGGCTAGTTTTTAATCGGAACAAGGGATAAAAAGTCTTTTTGAGTTTCCTTGTGTTTATTCTATTCGTCTGGTCGTCGTCGTCCTCCTCAGTCGTGGTCGTCGCTGCTAACAAAGTACTCCATTTTTGATAGCTAACAACTCACGACTTTTTCCTCTCTTCTGAGACTGATACTGATGTGATAGGCTATGGTTTTGGCTTGCTGTTTTATGCTCACGTACATACATTTCATGAGGAGTAATAAGTGCGTATCGCTTTCATGTTTTATAAAAATGGAATCATTTCGTGAGTGCAAAAAAAATTTGATCTAAAAGGATCATCGCTTAATTTTCTAGATGACTTCCGAATACTCGCCAAGACAGCTCACACGTTTTCCTGTGCATATGTATGCATTTGCATCTCTGTCTCGTAACTCTGAAGTTCAGCTGAACGGCATTCCTTTTGGATTTTGGGAGAAGTGGCTTTTAAATTGTATTCTTTCTTATTGAAGAAAAAGCAAGTTGATTGCAAAACTGGACAGATTTTTTTCGGACTATATTTAGCTGTCATGGTAAACATCTTGTTCCATCAGCTTCAAAAATATTCTTTTACTTCGCCAAAATTTGAGAATTTCTAAATCTCCATTATAGAATTTGCATACGTGACAGAATTATTAAGAACGATAACATATATTATGTGTGTGTGCATAGTCCGTCTTTGATTGCAATCTACTTCATTTCAGCAAAAAGACGTTCTTAACCCACCTATTCGCGTCAAAATTGAGATGCAGAGTAGTGGTTTTTAGTGACGATATTAAAAAGCATCATTAGAAAGACCTGTCATTATAGCATAGGTAAGTTTTTTTTTACTTGAGACGGATTTTTCACGTGCCGGAACTTTTACGTGTACATGATGTTCATGATGATACCACACTACATCATCATCATCATCATATTTAATATAACAGCACTCTTTCCAACACTTTACGTTCTTCTGCTGCTACAAATACCTCGAATTACCATCGTCACTATAGCATCACCAAAAAAACAACAGGAATCACTATCAACTATCAACCATTATTGTATGCACACCTTCAAGATGACGATGATGATGTTGATGGCACGAATAAAAGCAAACTTAGTGTATTGTATTGTTGAACATTATGCATAATATCGCTAGTAAAAATTTATTATTTCATGCCTCTTGGCCGATCCAAATTATCTGAAAGTATAAAAGTGGATGAATTAAAGCGGCATGCTGCGCTTCATTCTTTTTCTCTAAAAAGAATCTGAAATTGCTCCGAGCTATACCACATTTTTTTGTTAGGATTAATGCTCCTTCTATTATTATCGTTTAGATTAGTATCTCCATTTTTTACGGATTTTAATGTTACTCTTGCTCCAAACTCAATTAGTAGGGACGGCTGATGCGACGCAAAAATTCAGACAACCCCATAATAATATTCGCAATTGGCTAAATGCTCTAGTTTAGCTTCGTCTCAATCAATTTTTCTCTAAGAGTGATAAAATACTTTATGATTTCCTACAATTTTCCAAATAAAAATACATATTACATGTGACTTCATTTGATTGGATTGGAAATTCATAATTCGTATGCAAAAATAATTTCAAAGTTTCACTTAAGAGGAGGGAGAGAGGAGTTCTACCGAAGAAACAGGATTTTATTGAAAATAAAAGGTCCTTGCCGTTTCATGAGAATGATTAATCGTTGGATTGCATTGTCCGACGCGGGGCGACAAAAAGTTTTTTTTATCGAACTGTATTTCTTCTGCACTTGTTTCTCATATTTTTCATGCAGAAAGAAACTGAATGCTTAGAATAATTGCCAGGGTGGCCGTGGCTGGCTTTGCCTTTCCTTTACGTATGTGAAGTACATATCAAGATGACGACAATGGTAACGGACTACGTGTGTGGCATCACTCCTCTTTCTTCAGAAGACCAGGAATTAATGTCATTTATGATCATGTACAGTTTCCTGCAAACATATCATTTTAGCATAATATTCTGTTCCTCCCTGGAGGAAATATATCATCTCTCATGTTTTGTTAGTGATATCGGTGATCTACATGCGTACACTATAATATCACGTTGTTGGCATGAATACATGCCCATTGGCTCTCTTGTCGTTTTTCACAGTTCGAACTTCGAACAGACTTTTGAAAATAAGGTTTAGAGCTATTCACGCATTTCATATGGATTTTAAAAAAATAAGCTCATATGGTTTTTTCTTCAATATATTTTCAGATGTGGCAAGACATCGAGAGCGTTTTGCTGGGGGAGGCATCTGATAATTCGGCTGGTGTACTGAGTGACCCATCCAGCCCCACAGGTTCGTCGTCATCATGCACATCATCGTCTACGTCGAACTCTCAAAGGTGTTCAGAATCTCCCCTGTTGCTGACTTCAGGTTCTGGGACCTTTGCACGGCAAACTTCTCTCGTGTCTTCTGCCGCTAGTGCGAATCCTCCTCCTTCTTCTTCTCTCCTGAACAATTCCAATCCAGCAGACCAAACAATATCGACTGTATTCAACGCAAATCATAACATTCCTCCGAGGGTTATTAGCTCATTACATGAACCTTCTCGTTCCTCGACTGCGACGCTTCAGCAGCAACAGCAGCATCGCTCTTCACATCATATCGACCCTTTCAATCACACTGCTCAGGTTCATGCAATCCAAGTCAGGGTTGAGGACACGGGGGACAGGATAATGAACGGTACAGCCCACCACCATCATCAACCTGATCCCACATATCCCGGAGGAGAAGACTACATTGACCTAGATTTACTTATTAACAGAGCCGCAGAAGACTTACCATATTTTCCTACAATTTCTTCCCCTACTACCACTCTATCCACTTCTGCATCTATCTCAACTCATCATAATAATAATAATAGTCAGTCATTAAGTCATTTCGATGATCACAGCAATGGAAACTTAAGTGTTCGTCCAACGGAGCCCATGCATAATGTACTGGGATCCCCTGCTCCGCCTCCCCCACATCCTCGCCAGCATCATCATCCCCCTGAAACACAAGACACTCATGGACATCTTCGTCTGCCGCCTCAACTGCCGAACACTTCCTCTATGTCACTACATTCCTTGCCTCACATGTCCGAAGTCTCTTGTACAAAATCAGTGGAAAGTGCTCATGCTCATGGCAATGAACACCACTCTGGAATGGATGCATCCTCCCTTCATCAGTTTGACGCGATCATGACTGTGATTCAAACGCAAAAGTCATTATCTCCACTTGGTGGTGGGGTTGCTGAGATGGTTTGTAGTCCCACACCTTCATTCCACATGACCGGACAAATCTCACCTCCTGCGAGTCCTGAAACTAAGAAAGGCCACAACAACAACAACCACTGCAAGACCAAACAGCGAAATAGGTCACAAACGAGCAATGCAAATTTGTCATCATCGTCATCTGCATCCACAATTCCACAGCTTGGCTCACCTTGCCCCGTGAGTGCAAATCAGCAAATCCTGCCCAGCATCGCTACGATCGGATTGCCGAGCAGTCGAACGGTAACAGTAGCTTCAGCAAATGGATATAGTGTACAACCGATGACAGTGCAACTGAAAGTGATGACACCCCCCTCATCTCCAAACTTGGTTGAGTTATTGTCCTCATCTGGAACCTCTGGACTAGGTTCCAACTCCTGTTCATCCAAGAAAGGATTGAAGAATACACCTTCCTCTCCGCCTTCAAGTGTTGTGACGGGTTCCCATCTTCATCACAATTCTTCATTATCCCCATCATCATCAACAAACAATGTGACAGACACTCTTATTGTCATGTCAGGGGTTCAAGTAGCGAGAAGCCTGAGCAGTAACTGCAGCTCCGCTCAAAGTCAACATCCGGCACTAGTCCCACCATTTACTGTTCCGAGGGGTCAGTCCAACAAAAACAGTTCGTCGTCCTCGCCATCATCATCATCGTCATCTTCTTCATCCACGACAGTGCATCTCGACTCCCTAAGCAATAACAACAATAATAACAATAAAAACAACAATTTGAAAAACAATAGCAAGAATAATAAAAACAGCAATGCTCTTGTTCCTGCTACCACTCCAGCTAATAACAGTAACAATAATGGGAATGTTGGCTCCAGCTCTTCTGCTTCGAGTAATAATAATAATAATTCCACCTCTAGCACCACCACCACCAACAACAACAACAATACTGGAGACTCGACAAAACCAAACAAGAGATCAAGACGGGGCTGGGGTCGAAAGAAAGTCACAAATCATACTTGCTCTCATCCAGGGTGCAGCAAGACGTATACAAAATCCTCACACTTGAAAGCTCATTTACGAACGCATACAGGGGAGAAGCCGTACCAATGCACTTGGAAAGGCTGCGGATGGAAGTTTGCGAGAAGTGATGAGCTCACTAGGCATTACAGAAAGCACACGGGAGATCGGCCATTCCATTGTCGACTCTGCGATAGAGCCTTCTCCAGATCCGATCATTTGTCGCTCCATATGAAGCGTCATGTTAGCGTCTAGGAATATATACAGTTCAGTTTAAAAAAATATATTTCGTCGTCGTGTTTCTTGCGAAAAAATATAATGTGGAACATTTTCTGAGTTTACAACACAACTACTTATTTACTTTAATTGTTACAAGTTAAACTATAATTAATTTCTTCGTAAAGTTAAGGAAAAAAATTTGTACGACTACTACGACTACCACATAAATCAGCAAATGCGACGATGCGTAAATAATTTTTAAAGCTTTAAATCAAAAGCACAAAACACAATATTATTTTTTTTCGCCAAACTCCTTTTCTTTCCTGTCAAAGCGAAGACGCTTGCTGAGCGTTATTATTATTACTTTGCCCCAGTCACGCCAACTGTCTAGACCTAAGGCTAGGGCTTGGGCTGCTACAAAAAATATGTGTGTTGCGCGGAGTCTCATGTGCATGTGCAGCCGCAGCATCACTACTATAGCACACCCCTTTCTCGTCTGCAGTAGTAAGTTCGATAATAATAATTCATAAATTAGCAATGCAAGAAGAAGTCCTTTCTATCTCTTACCTTTTCTTTTAGAGTTTAGATTACATCCTTCAAGTTTCACTCTCTTTTTCTTTCATTTTTTTATCATTCTTCTTGTCTGTCCAGGAAAGAGTTACAGATGAAGCGATGAAAAAAAATCTAGAGTTTTTTAATATTTAGTTAAATCTGGTACCAAAACAGCCCTAATATTTTTTAACAGGAACAAAAGAGATAATTATTTTTTTTTAATTAAAACAGCACACTTGCATTTATGTATGCATGAATTAATGAATCTATAAATTGGAATAATTGCTCTTTTGTGTAGGCTAATTTAGTTTGGAGAAAGAGAGAGAGAGGAAGGAACGAGTGCCTGTTTGTCTGGTCTTTTTTTTTACTAATAATAATAACATGAGAGAGTACCTTCAATTAACTTGAGTTCTTTTTGCCATGAGTACAGTGTGATTTTTATTTGCTAATTTATAATATTTTAGTTGCATACAAAATAAACCGAAGAATTATGTAAAATTTAGTGACAGCCTCATTATCATATGAAACACTTAAGAAAAAAATGTTATGCTACATTAACATCTGAATTTTTTTAATAGTGATATTACTAAAATATAATGGTGGAATAAAATAAGCTATCGTAATTTAATTTCTACTGTTAATCGTAATTATATTCATCGAAGGCAGGAATCATGCAGAAAAAAGGTTTACAAACACAGAGGCCGAGGCGGATCATCTTTATATATAATAGTGAAATCAATGAACGAATGAACCCGTAGTAAGACGATTGCGATTGCGACGACGTACAAGTTTTTCCTGCAGTGTAGACAGTGCAGTGTAGCTATAGCTTCTAAGTATTTAGATATGTACGATGAAAGTTGCGTTTCGTTCAGCTAGTAATGCAAGTAAATTTAGAGATCGTTATAATTTTGTATTTTCTTCTCTTCCTTTAGTCTTCATGTGTTTATATATTTTTTTACAGATCCATCTTGCCACTTTACTTTCCTTTCTTCTGTGTATTAAATTATAATATGTATTCCAAAAAATGAGACAAAGTGAAGTTTTTATGCATTGAATTGAGTACTGTACCACGCGAAGAAGTGAAAATGAAACTTAAATTAGTGTGGGTTGAGATTCAGATAGGTGAATAGCTTCGGGTAGATCAAGGAAACACTTTATATTAATCTATTGGCTCGAAGAGCTTCTTGAAGAAAGGGATGTACTCTAAATATGAAATAATAAGCGCGAATTACCAGAAATTCTGTTACTTGTGTTTAAAAAATTTGTTGATTGCAAAAATATATAATTATACATGGCCAATAGTATACGTGTTGTTTTTCATGTAGATGTAGAACTAATCAAAATAAAATTGGGAAACTAAATATCCATGCGCATTTTATTTCCTCCAGGTTGCCAGTAGTAAATGTGGTTAAATGAAAAGTAGAAAAAGAAATTATTTTTTGAAATCAAATTTATATACTTACGAACGGAGTCCCCTTCTGAAAAGTTTTTTCTTTTCGTTGACATTTTTGTAGAATGACGTGTAGCCGATTCAATGTTCAAGTGTTGCATAAATAGAGGTAAAGCAAAACTGAAGAAATAACTTCCTTCTCAAAATGATAATCTTAAGTCAAATTCTTACCCATCAATAAAAAATATATACATATATCAGCGTTTCAGCAAATTAATAGTGAGTATTTAATACGATTCTTTTGGTGGGAAAATAAATTCTAAATCAAATAGTTAGAACCTGTATAAAATAGTATAATATTATATATCGAGAACCTTATTTTGTTAAAAATAGCTTACGCATCTTGTTTCCCTTTGTTGTTCTTTTTTTTAATTGGTATCGTGATTGTGTAGAGAATAAGTAACTTTGAGATTGCTTCTATAATTTAAAAAAAATATGTTTTTATACTGTTGCATTTATTGTACCCTTCTAAATCTATCCTTTTCCATGACTGATAATCTTTTTTTATTATGTTTTATTTCTTTTATTTTGAATGATCTATGGAACGAATTTATAAAGAATGCATTTTATTTCAGTGAATAAAAAAGGCAAGAGATTTTTCTGTGATTTAAGGAAACGAAAGAAGCCTCTCGCAGCATTGCATCGCACATCTCATTTTTTCCCATGCATCATATCATCTCGTTTCAATTTTTTTAAATAAATTTACTCGAGAAATTATTTGCAATGAATTAAGACACTGGTGAAAGTTGCAAACTACTGAAGCACGTTCAATCTCACTATCATTGACGTGTAGTAGTAGACCAATATATTTATTTGAAGTTTTTGTGGTCGAGGATACACATAAAATTGCACTTGCTAGCCAGTCTTGTAATATGCATATTATGGAGCCGTATGGAATGGAAGTCGCCACCGCATTATCAAACGACGTTGGGGAACGCACTGTTCTGCATATAAATCCTCTAATTTGCATGCTAATCATCGTCACACATCTATCTCATCAAGATGGTACTCCTTAATTGCAGCGTTAAAGGAAAAACCTGTAAATGGTCGTGATGGAGTGTGTTGTGTAGGAATAGGAAATTCATCTCGCATATAATTTTTTTTCCCCTTTCTCGATTTCTGGACCAGTACATGACAAAAGTTAATTACATTTTTGGGCTAAAATAAGAGAAAAAGCAATAATATGCAATTGTAAGTATTTATTGTTCTCCATCATAGGACCGTTGCCAATGTGAGGTGGAAACTTAATTTATATTGCAATTCATCACTACCGTTTTGCAAAGTAAGTGTAGAAAAACGTGTATGTGTATGTGTGTGGATGTGGATGTGTAATCAGATGGATTCTCCTTTTTCCACCTTCAGCTTCCATATTCACCTGATCCATAACTAACGATACTTTCTGTCATAAATACACTTTAGCGAGATTTTTCCCATTATTTCTTTGTAAAGGAAATGTATATACTTATATTGAAAAGGAAAAAAATTAATTGATTTTTTCCTGTAAGGATTAAGAGCAGCTTCATTGAAACTGACACGTTTAGATGATACATGAGCTCATGGGTGTGTTTCACAATAAAGCGATTAGATATATTCCTTTAGAAAAGAAAAATAAGTGACTTCTGCAAAATATTTTATTAATCCTTTTCAACTTCTTCTTTCATCTCTATTTTTGACAAAAAGGTGCATCATTAAAACTTCCATTGTCTCTACACATTTTCGCCGGTTATGTCTTTCTTTACGACGTAATAACGTAGTGAAGAAAAAAAATTAATTTTTTTCTGCTATTACAGTTCATAAACATTAATTTTCTTTCGGAAAACGGTTACCTTTAGATTTACTGCCGTCTTGACAATTATTGCAGAAGATTGGATAATTGTCTGTACATTTAAGGCGATTTGCTCTACAACTGTTCGCTCGGGTATCATATAAGTAGGAGAGATGTAGTAGTATTCAAGTCGGCAAAATGTAGGTGTGACACTATTAAAATTGTTATTTATTGAATATAATAATCGAAATCTTTCCTTTAAATGCGTGCTTTACTGCTTATTCTTATTCACTGCGCAAGAATGGAAGACCAAACTGAATTTTTTTTTAGAACAATAATCTGGCTTTCACATCAGAAAGAAGCGAAACGACTCAAAAAAATATCTTTTTACGTCTACATCTCCCAAAGGCAGTTTCTTATTGCGCCCCAGATGTACAAGGGATATTATGGCAAAGGAAAAGGGGTGCAATTTGCAAACCGCAGATGGTTTAAAAGAATATGTGGCAAGCCAATGCAAACGATATGAAAATTGGCTGCTGTCTATTATTCCATTCTTTTTAAGATAGGCATGTGTTAGCATTTATCTATTTATTACTTCGTCCATCTTTTTTAAAGACCACATTAACTTCGCTTTTGCGTCCTCAAAGAGGGTAATAATCTGCCTACTTACTGAAATAAAAACATTTCAAAGATTTTTTTATGCAATATTTTTTATTGTTGCTAAATAAGTTTTTTTAAAAAATATATATGTATCTCTCGTGAAATAGGAACGAATTGATAAGTCAGAAAAAGTTTACAAGATTTTCGTGAAACTGTTCCCGTAAATGGAGTCGCTCCTGTCACGTTATTTTTCCTTCTCGAAATGAATCGATGGGGAAGAAAATGGTAATAGAGCTGTTCCTACGCAAAGACGCAAAAATATTTATATTCACAATGCTTTTATTATTCTCAGATCATTATTATTACATCTCTTGTGAAATGAATGTCAGGCTACAAGACTCAAAAAAAGAAAGAAATTTTTAGGTATCCAATAATATGTGTTACCTAACAACTGAAGCGACAGAAATGACTGACATGACACGAGTCGAATGAAGTAATTACAAGAAAAAAACTTTTTCAAGTACTTTAAATATTTAATTAGAATCTTCAAACGGTTGTAATTGGATCGGTTGAGATGATGCTGCTCTCATTCTTTTCCCAGAGAGGATATACATACATACAGACATGCGTCCGTACATAATGAAGCATTATTTTGCAACGGTTTTAATCAGGACTTAAGTGAGAGAGGCGCAGATAAAGACCAGATAACATTTCATACGTGGGACGATTCATTTTATTGCAATTTTTGTTCCATTTTAGTTTTTATGCCAACAATGATAAAGCTGTTAAGAAATCTGATGCAATCATCTTCGAAGAGATAGAGATAGGTTCAGTGAAGAATGAGGATCGGCGATCGGCTGCAAAATATTTCTCTGATCAGTTTATATGTTTAGGCATATTATCCATAGTAGTAAAAGATTTGAAATGTAAATTATTCTCATTCAGCATGCGGAACGGAATGGAATGCATACTTTAGTGATGCACGCTGCACAGGTAAGCATAAGAGGCTAGTCTCATGTTGCCCCATTATTGGTTTTTTGTGTGCCGATAGATAGATTTAATGCATCGCCAGTAGTGATCAGCATCATGAATTGAGTAAGTCGTATGAGATCGAGAAGCGAACGAGTTTGTAGTTTGTGCATTGTTGCGAGCGCTTTATTTTACCTTTCTCCATTGCCAGTTTAAATGTGTAATATTATGGAGTGGAAATTGCAGCTTTTCACATGACTGTAATATTTCAGTGATCTGTTCGTTTCATGTATTTTACGAAGATTTTTTTCATGTCTTTCTGTCTAACTTACCTGTCCAAAACTCGAAAAAGGTTTAATGCATGACTTACGCGGAGGTCTCACTTCACCTTACTATTTTACGACCGACTGACTGATCAACTGGCCAAACCCAGAGAAATGGGTAGGTTGTCGGATTAAAGAGAAGATGATCTAGTAAAGAGCATATTCTCACTATTTTATTCATGATAGGATTTTTTCCATCCCCTCGCATTCTCCGATCACCATCAGCAAAAGTTGAGGATCAATACTTTCTGATTAAACTTTATTTACTCGGTTTACTTCACATCTACAGGGTTCAGCTTGCTTGTGCATAGAATAAAAAATCGAAAGAATGAAAACTAAGTATATGGCACAACTCTGACGCCGATTATTAAATCCCTGTACTTTGCATTTGTATTACAGCAAGTTAGATTGTGCTTTTTTCTACCTTTCCACTATCCATTGTACTGAACTCCAAGTTTGTTGCACTTGAATATTTTTATTGTCAAAGCAGCTTCCTAAATTGACACTTTCTACTCGTTTTACGATCTCAGCTGGATATTTCACGGTATTTTTCCTGGCAGACATTTTTTCGCTAAAAATATGATACACGCGTATATTCATACTAGCGTTGGTTCACGTTTACATGCAGAAATGCATACACAAAAAATGATAAAGCTCTAAAGGCTTCAGTTTCCTGGTTTTTTCATGAGTCAAGTTTAAGATGATGGAGGTAGTTTTTTTACATCCGGTCCTTATTTAGTCCTGTAGAATTTTTTGTTATATTTATTAATTTTCACTCAAGTCTTCAAACATTTAAGTTGACCACATTAGGTATTCAATTAAAATACGAAGATACATACATAGATTCATGCTTACAATTGCTAAGCTAAGCCAACAATGAATCAATGCTCGTGACAAAAGTTAAGACGGTAAATATTGCAATATCTAGTATTTCATTGAAGATACTTTGCAAAATGCAGTTCGAGTTCGAAGAAATATATCAGACGTGGCATTATGCAATACAACTCAAATAATGAAATTTCAATATCATGTTTACTTTTAAATTCCCATTGAATAAAAAAAAGATTGGAATAAAGAGCACAAATCTAAATCTTGTCTGATCTATTTTCTAGTCTCGACTTTTAAAAAAATATTTTTCAGAAGTGATTTTCCTTTTACTGGCAAACAATAAAGATTTTCTTCATTGCTGCAACAACTAAATACAATTTCATTTTCGTCTCAAGAACATTGCTAGAGGCAATAAATAAGTGATCAGGTTTCATCTCCTTGTGTAAAAACATAAGTAAGAACATACATACCTATTTTCACCGGCAACAAGGAAAACACATCTAAACAGATTGTGCATATACATACCTATGCACGTGTGTCGATATTATTATGTTGATGATCACACAAAATAATACAATGTCTGATAGTGATGATGGCGTTCAGAAGAAAAAATAATTCCAAGTGGAGAATGAAATTAAATTCATCCATGGGGGACTTTGATAAGTCTGTTCAAGAATTTCTTGGATGACACAAAAACAGACAAAATATAATCGAAATCCCCACAGTAGCCCAACATTTGCAAGTCATTTTGGATTATTTAAAGTTGTATAAATAGGACCTTTAATGCTTTCATAAGTAGAATATCATTATGTTCAGTAGTTCATCATCATCATCATCTTTTGCCTATTTAAGAAATGCTAGTAAACTTGTGCATTATGAAGTATGTACACTAGGTATTTTCTTTGAGCTGATTCAAAATGGAGTGAAAAAAATGAACTTTAAATTTGAATTGATTGTGAACTACAAAGATTTAATGTACTTTTATAAACACAATTCTTACTCTAGATTCCTGTCCATCCAATTTCGCCCCAGTAGGAATGTACAAGCATAACATTGCGAATTGCTATGGAAAGGAGCATATTGTCTTCAAAAAATAATAATAAGCTTGAATTATCAAAATGATTTACGAGAATACACGTGGTCTACATCTCGCGATTCATCTATTTCTTTCTGATGCATATTATTGCATTGCTATCAGGGCATTCTTTTGCGTACCTAGAAAAATATTTTACGTTTTGCCAGAGATACTAGTCAGTCAGTCACCCAATACGTTTTTTTTGTGTGTGCTCCCATTGACTTGACTTGACGTAACATTTTATTTCTTACAGATGCTATTACTGTCATCGGTATTTTCATTGTGCAAACAAAGTTCTTTTTATTATTGACAGTTCATTATTCGAACGTCATGATAAGAAGTTGCAAGCCCTGGTGATTACTTGCAAACATGATCATGATTAAATTGGAGACTTAGGTACTTCTATTTTAACTACATTCATTGTATAAAAATATTACAGGATTTTGCCAGGTTGAGCAGATAAAGCGAGTAGAGAGGTAGCGAAAGCAACCAACCTAATTTGCAAATTTGTACCGTATTTATTGGCCGAACGACCCGGAAAAAAAGTTTTAATTGCTTGACTAGCCTTTATTGCCGATTAATTGCTCAATGTGGGCCATAAAACTACCTGAAGCATATTCTCTTTTAAAAATATTCTTTTTGTATGATCGTGTTTGAGTTTTATTGTCCAGATCTGAGCGCGGACAGACAGACAAAGTTAACAATTGCATGATAAAAAGGACTTAAATATTTGTATCTATCGAAGATATGTAGTAGCAGTTTCTGATAAAAGGAAAGACAACGAAATTCCTTTCGGTAGTCTGTTTGAAACTTGACATAAGGGTTGAAAATATACTTCAGGGTACGAAATACCTACATATACCTTACATACTTACATTATATCTTCATTCTTATTGGCTTTACATCATTGTCTCCTTTTTCACGCTCAATCATATTATCATACTTTTTGCTTGCTACTTTATTCATGACTTTTTACATACCTATAGTATCTATAGTCTAACAACGAGGATAATGGTAACAATTACTTATTTTTGATTTGAAGCGCATTTTGGAAATCATAATTCCTTTGTGATCCATCCTTTTCCTCTGCTTAGCGCTGTCTGTTATGCAATCCTCTCTTTTGCGCGTGTCTCAGGTATCGAATCGTTTTTGAGTACTCTGTTATTGAGTTCAATGCAGCATAGCATCAGCATCAATTTATTATTTCTACTGATCCCGTGAATGATAAAAATGATGGCAGGTAAATGAAGCGTATAAACGGGGCGATATTTCATCGAAACATTATATATTAGTAATGAAATGAATTACTGAGGTCCAGCTACTCACAAATCGCTCGTACATAATATTACATGACCTTAAACTATCCATTTACCTACCATTCGATACCGGAAAGTGAATTGGCACTATGTGAACTTTGAAATCTAATAATTTATTTCCCCTCTTTTACATCAAACTCTTCTTGTGACGACAGTAGAAAGTTACCGAGCTTGAAAGAGGAAAATAATTCATAATTTCATGGTAATCTTGTGCGCATAGAATATTTTTTATAGAAAATTTAAGCCCGTCTAATGCGTAGGTACATAGTATTATGAAAGCATTTGTCTTCTCTTGGCTGAGAACAATTTAAAAGTTTGTTATTAAAAGTTCATTAAAATTATAAGCCACGGAAAACCGCTACGTTTTATTTCCCGCAGGAGTCACTTAATTATCACGATCCGCTAGTAGAAATAAAATTGTTATGGAGCCTTGAAAAATATATATAAAAATTTACAGATCGTGAGTAAAATGGGCAAACCTGTAATAAGGAGCCGTGCCGTCAATGTAATATGCATTAATTTTTTTGTTGTTGAATAGTCCCATGTCTTCGTGTAGCTTCAATCCGTGTGCCTCCAATTTTATTTATGAACGTTTTTTTATTCTCTGCTTTAACAAATGCATTATTATTACAATTACAACGCAGTCGCTATTTTTAATATGATGCTTACCTATATTTATGAAGCTTAATTACTCTAATTTTCGTCAATTCAGAATTCAGATGGAACCCTGAAATTGTAGGCCAAACTCAGAGAGGCCTGACAAGGAAAAAGTTCTGTGAAGATACACGCTATTATCATCCAACACTAACACTCTCGCTACTTTACATTTCTTAATGTCGAAATTATGCATCGTCGGCGAAAAGCTCAAGGAGTTTGGGATTGAGTTGAGTCGCGCTTAAATAGAGATTTATTAATTAAGAGCTCCGGAGTATAAATGGACGTTTGCTCTTTTTAAATGCAATGCTCTCGTTTTTAAAATTACACACTATTCATTCGCCATTAGGTTTTGTATGCTTTCTTAAAGCATCTATTTAAAGCTAATCTATAATGACTATGTTATCATTTACTTTTCCTTTTTTCCTACCAGCCTCCTCAGGTAATTTTCGTAGTTTAGAAATACACTCCTCCTCAGTGAGAGATTTCGTTCAGTAAATGAAAGTAGAACTATCTTTTTTGATGATGATTCTACGTTTGAAAATGGGACTTGAACTACATTAATGCAGGTACTTAAATAAACAAAAAGGGGTCAATTTAAAATTTAACTCCATAATAATTTTCAGAGTTTCCTATTAATTCTTAGACTAAAGCTAAATTTTCTTTTGAGGTAATTTACTTTCTTCAGCTCTTTCATTTTTAGCTCTAACAATGGAATAGGTAGATTATGTTTTCAGCATTTAATCATACTGTACATATTGTATTGAAATAATTGCCGCCCACAAAGATTAAAAGTCAACACTAAATAAACTTAAAGCAACATATGTAGTGCCACTCATATCGCTCGAAGTAAAACAAATGCCTGCTTCTTCAAAAGATAATAAAAAAAACTTAGCCTCATTGATCTAGCCAATGATTTTTCATTATTTCACTTTGATTAATCCACTCCACGAATCAAAGTATTGAAATTATATTTCCTATACTCTGTCTATTATCTATCGACAGCTAAATATTTCTTGGCTTGGGGTAGTGTACGCAATGAATAATGTGTGTGTGTCTCTCTCTCAAATGGGAAATATTAATGGGGAGGGTCTAACTCAAATAAAATATTTTTTCGCGAAGCATTTAGGTTATAATATAATATGCCATGCGTACAACAAGACAATCTAAAGGAAACAAAAATTAGGGTAAGCAGGCGGAGATGACCAAAGCCTACTTATCAAAATTGTTCTGCAAATTGTTTGCATGCTTGCATTACATATTATTATTATGTACATGGATATTGTACCATAACTGCTTTCCGCCATGTCATGTCATAAGCAAATTGTGCACGTATATACACGTATGCATATGCATACGTTTTCACAGAGGATGAAAAACTTAAATGAAGCGAGACCTTGTTGTCTTGTTCGTGGAAAAATCCTATTGATGATCATGATCATCATATCATATGTAAGCTAATCGGAAAAGACGGGAACTTGGCTAAATGGGAAGGTACGTATAATAATAATAAGCGTGTGGTATAATAAAATAAATATTATTGCTACCAAACAATAAAGTGGTCATGTACAGTGAAACGGCCAACAATCAACATCATTCGCAGATAATTTACAACGTGCATAATTTACGGCGTTAGAATTTAAACATGCTTTTATTCACTATTCTCTCTCTGTGTTTGCTTCAACTTCTGTAGTACTGCTGCTGTTGTAAAATTTATATGGTGCCGGCGAGTAGAGTAAACGTTTTTCTCCATTATTTGTGAACATATTTAATGGAAGAAAAAAATATATATATCGAGTAAAAAATATACCGTTTGCCTTGAAAATACAATTTTTTTATTCTTGAATAAAGGGCTCATTAGGCAGAGTAAGTATATTGTTGCAGTCGTGTAGACGTATACCGCGCCGCATGCCAATTTTAGAGTATGTGCTGCTGCTCATACAGTTGCTCAGAATGTTGAACATAATGAAGCGCATGCGGGTATAAAAAAAAATTTTACAAGTCAATGATAATAACCCATGATGAAAGTCTTTTAAGGGTTAGATAATAAATAAATAAAGTTGGAAACAAAAATAAACGGGACAGCATGCACTTTAAACGAATTCAGTAGAGGACGTATTCATGTTCATGTGCCATCATTTTATAGATTTTATTTAAAATATTATGGTTCAAAATCTTTATCGAATTAGGTATAGTCCACTCTTTTGCTCTTTATAAGATCAAGAATTTTTTTAGTATAGCCATAGCCATAGCCATTATTAACTCTTCTTATTTTCCGTTAGATTTTATCCTTCGGAAGAAAAAAAAACAATGATAATGCATCCAAGCTTTTACCCCAATCGATTTTTGAAGAAAAGCGGATATGAGTTTCATGAAAAAAATACCGAGCTCGTCGTTTCCCAGTAAAATAACATTGTTTTATTTTGAGAAGCGGAGAAAAGCGAACATAATACATATCTCCTGTGAGCATCCTCCTCCGTAAGTCATGATAAAATGCTGCTGCCTTTCTCCGAATTGCTATTTGTCAGGCAAAGTCTATAGCTATGTTTTCAATCCTAATCGCCAATGAAAGTACTAAGGAAAATAAAAAAGGAAAAACGGAGAGGGTAAAGCAAGGAGAATTGGAGATAGATAGCATGGCACGCGAAAGAATAATCGATCTCTCCCCTTTACCGTTATGCGCATGACATGGCATGCCATTGCATAGATAGATAGATACATGCATGTACTTACTATGTACATGTTGTAAGTTATTATGACACGGGTTTGCATTAAAAATGTTGATCCAACCTCCTTCCTTCAAGACTATGACATGAGTGAAGCAATGCTTCCGCCATTTGCCATCCTTTCCCTTTATTCCGTCATGTCAGGACATCGCAGCATTCAAATTTACTAGAGCTCAATGTAAGTAACAACGTTGGATTTGGATTTGAAATAGGTTAATAAAAACGACAACAAAAAATAGAAAGGTGCTTCTGATTCTGAAACACGCTACATATTCTTCACTAATGGAAGCGGATAATAGACGAAGGGATGGATAAAAAAAATATATTCTTCGTCTAGGAATCTCTTCGTCTATTCTTTTCAGAGGAGGGATATTACTTGAAATGCTTAAGAAAAAACGATGATTGTTTTTTCTCTTTAGATGCGTTGGAGAAAGAGCAAGTAAGTGCTTTTATTACATGAAAGTATGCATCTTATCTGATGTGCTAATCTTACGAAGGCACAAAAAACACTCGAATACCTACCCATGTAGGTATCTATATTGAAATTGTATGAATGTTGTGGGTTTTGTCATCGGAGTAATGAAATAAAAAGTGCCATGGAAGAACAATTGAGTTTATATAATTTAGCATTTTTCTATTACCTTGCGTGGGCAAGAGAACTCATATTTCAAATATATTTTTTTGTCGAGTTTGGATTTGGATCTGGGATTTGCAGGAGTTATGAAGAACACGGACTTTGACGCATTAACTTTCGAATAAGTAAATGGTGAGTGCGATTGTACATGGTATAAAACATGCAGAGCGTTGTCAATCAGTGGGACGCAAATATAAATGATATTATCATCATCATCATCATCGTCTTATTTTTGTCCTGGCCTGGCTTGGCTTGACCAAACATACCATTCATTATATTATCAATTCTCCCTTGAAAACAAAACTTACCCATCATGCCAACTTTTTTTCTTCAAATTTTCTGCAGCATCCATAAATCGTTGAAAAAAATCGAGACCATTCCTATCGGAGGAGAATCTCGCGCCAGTGGATAATAATAATGTGGGTATGCACATTGCAAACAATAATGGTCATTGTATTATGTTGTTGGATCTTCCTGTTGCTCTTTGAATAGTACTTAGGTGGGCCGTGCCCTCCTATTGTCAAAAATGCGATACAAACTCTTTTTTCATCTCTTCTTGCATAACTTCAGGTATAATAATCGGATGAAGCATGAGGCCTAAGAAGAGATCCCAACTCGACTTTTGATGGTGTGTGGACGTTGTTCTTTGTCGCAAATCACAGTAATTTTTGGCACTCAAATCAGTATGCAAAGTAGGTAAGAATAAAAAAAACGCTGGAAATATGTCCTGCATGAACTTTAAACAAAAGAGGTAAAAAAAATATCTTTAAACTTAAATAAATTTGTAATCAACTTGACTTAATCACAACTTTTGCGTGGAGGGAGGCTGAATTTCCAAAAGATGTCGGCGAAATTAGGCATATCAAAAAGGTGTAGTTGACTCATTTGGAAAGGAACCAAACTATGATATGAAATGCAAAGGAATAATAATAATGATAACAATGGTATCGATCGCGTACGCACTGTATGTATTTGATGATAGAGTTAAAAAAGTCATGAACGCTCTGTTAGGAATTTCCTCATTTTCTTTGGCCTCATCATTTGGCCAAAAACTTTGTAAAAATGAATACAAATACATCCGTACATTAAATTATGTTCCTTGTTGGGAGAGGAATTGGTGTTTTATCGGAACGAAGTAAAATTATAATAATTTAATGAATTCATTTGAGGAAAGTATGAATTAGTTTAGAAATGATAGACCTTGATGATAATAACAAGTCAGTTGGCTTTGGCTCTGCTCTTTTTCTGAATGAAATGAGATGAGTGTGTCTTGAAGAGATGATGGCATGTCCACTTAAATACCTACCTACCTGTCTCTCTATAGCTTCGAGCATGAATTATTTTTCAGACGAAAAAAAAAATTGTTACACTTGAATTAGCTCAGTTGACAATTTGGCATGAAAAGGTTCCAAAAATTGGTGGAAATGGAGATGATGATGGTCAATATTCTTGTAAAACGAGGAAATTACAGATACATGTCCAGCCAGAGAGTGCTGTCTTCTGAACAAAACAAAAATGATCATGAGCACCTAATCTAAGCCATAATGTGTGATGTGATGTCCAATCATTTAGGCATTTACTTTCTATTTCTGTAAAATTTTATTGTGCTCATATTTTTCCTTATTGCCTGCTATTTACTTCATCTAGTTTTATTATTCTTCATCATCATCATACATACATGGGATTTCATGTTCCCCTTACTGCTTGTTCGCTGCCGTGTACCTATAACCTGTATAATGTATGTATGTATGTATGTGTGTTTGCTTTGCGAAACAATGGAAATGAAAAATAGCCAAAGGGGGCAAATATGATGGAAAATAATCGAAGGTTAGTCTGATTGATTGATTTATTGATTACTTTATCTTGCCCTTTTTTATTTTTTTTCGCGTAGCATGATACACCAAAATATTTAGCTAGGTGAATTGTGGATTATACTATAACACTCACTCTATTTACTACATCTCTGACAACAAAGGAGTGCTCTTTAGCATCAGTGTATATTGCATTGCATGCGGGTAGTAGAATGGAAATGAATGAATGAGAAGATGTGACTCAAGATTAGGTGGATGTCGAAGTAGACAAATCCAAAGATCTTATAGTTCCGGCATTCCATTCGCTGGGTTCCTAGTATAATATAATCCATCCATCCGTGAGTTTTGCATAATATATGTATCAGCAGGACAACTCAAATCCTTTTTGGCATGTGGTCTGCTCACCACACCACGCACAAAATTTTTACCTGAAAGGATGATGATGGGTAGGACTGTGACGCACTCGTTTATTGTGACGCGACTATACGGTGACATGACGGTAGCTGTAGCCATGCTAAGTGATAAAAAAAGTTATCGCAGAATCACATTAGCTGTCGATATTTTACAGCAGCTGTAAAAGATGACCTGTTTTCATTCAAAAAATACTCATCATATTTATATTGCTTTTGATGTTCATTCATGAGCTCTATTAAAATCTTTAAAAAAATAATTTTCAAGCCATTTGGATAATTAACTGTAACTAATCTTATTCTTTTTGAAATACAAATTATTTATTTAGTTTTCAAAAATTCCCTGCTGTCGACATCCAATGAAATGGAAACTTTTTCTAGTTTTTTTTTACTGGAAATATTAGTTCTCCCCCACAACATAAAAAATCGCGTAAGAAAGGAAATCATAGAATAGCAAAAAAATAGTTTGACTTTGACTCTTCCAAAAAAATTCATATCGATTTTTAGAATCGCTGATACACTTTGTCAGGAATACAAACGGTATTTTATATTTTAATAATAAAAATAATAACAAGCATGTTCATTTGTCTGCATTATGCGTTTAGCGATACAAGGTCTCATATCTGTTTAGTGGCGATCTATATATTTCTTTACAAAGTTATGTTAGCTCATCGTTAAGATTTTTTGACGGCCATAGCGGAACATATTGTGAATTTCTGAATGCATAAATTATCCTCACATCAACAGAGTAAGGATAACGTTTTGCACGCATCACTCACTCACTTTTCATCCCGAACACGATGTACATACTCATGTACCAAAATATGGATAATTCATAGATGTGAGCCTATAATCATTTTTTGTACGTATGGTCTCCAATCTTACCTGAAAAAATATTTTTTCGCATGCATAAATACATACATACATACCTCACAAGAACTTTACCTTTTGGCTTCTCCCTTCAGCAATGACGTCCTTCAGACAGACAATTCTGTAGTTTACTTCGCAAATTACGCATGTGTACCATGATCCACATTTTTTTTCTGCTGACCAACTCTGAGTCTGAGTGCAGGAATACATAATATCTAATATGAACATATTTAGATTGTGATACGAAGTGAAAAAAAAAACATGAAAGAGAAAGAATTATTTGGGAATGAGACTGGTATTATTATTATGATCATCATTATTACCCATTATTGTGATGATGTGGTTGTTTCCGTTGTTGCGTTGGTTGCTTGCTCGATGTTGCTCCTGCTTTTACGGCATGATTGCACTTGGACTATCCCATTGCATGATCATGATGATATGATCATGCACCTTGTAAAACTACACAATATTAATCTTCCAACCATGCCATCATCATCAACTCTTTTCTTTGGATTTTTCGTTCTTGTTTGAGGCTCCCTGAAGAAGACGAAAAAAGTTTTTGTAATGATCACTTTCGTTCTGCATGTACCTCTATGCTTGCTTACGAGATTAATTCTTTTCGTGTTCAGGGTTGGTGGATTGCGTAAACTTTCCTTGAGCTGAAGAAGCTGGATTATTGCATGAGAGAAAGCATTTTTATGGTATGATGATTACTCCTGGTTAGGCTATTACCTTTTGACTGAATGTAAACCTGCTCAGCTATTTTCTTTCTAAATAGGTAAATAGTAAATAAGCGAAATTAAAATAAGTAAAAGTTCGGAAGACCAAACACCATTTAGGTATGGTTATGGTATGAGGCCTTTCTGGCTTCTTGGTCTTCTGCATTTTTACTTAAGACCTTCCCACGTTGACTTGGCACATAGGAATGTACACTCACATTAAATATTTTCAGTTGAATAGTTTAAGTTCATTGAAAGTGAAATATTCGTTTCTTTCACCAATTTAATTACAATTGTGATATTGTGACTTGGACTATTTGATTAAACATGTTATATGCAACAGTATATTCATTCATTTTACTTGTAAAACCGGAACTGGGACCTTTTTCCATGCATTTGAGCGATTCCTTAAAGAATGACAATGACACTTGTCAATTCTTAAGATCTCTAGATTGCCTATTTGGTTTGTGTCTGAAACGCAATCAGCAATCATAATCATAAAGTTGTATCCCACCACATTCTCACTTTCCTTGAGAACATCAAAGTTACCTGTAAGAACTTCAAAAAAGTAATAAAAAATGACGGATGCTCTTCACAAAACATGACTGAAAAATTGATTTTACGATATATGTATACATATGCGCATGACGATGACGGCATGACAGTGCAACTTTTTGTCTTTTTTATGCCTGATTTGCAGCTATATGCCTAAAGTGGAGTTTAAGAAGTGTATCTGAATCTAACCCCACCACCACCACCACCACATCAGTCTCATTGTATCAGGAAAAAAATCCTTTGAGATATTGGACAAGACCTTGAAATATTCTTATTGTGTCTTACACACACACAAACTTGATTTTCTTCTCAAATGATTATACCCAAAAAATTACCGATTAGGAAAATTTTCTGTTTTGTTCGTTTTACGAACTTCATCATTTTATATAAAAAAAACTCATCTTATTATTATCTGAGATAATGTAAATCTATGTAAGTATGTATGTTGCACGTACCTATAAAAGTTCAGGTAAGTAACGAGATCACAACTGTGTACTCAGGGCTTCAAGCCCTAAAGGAAAGCAAGCTGTTTTGATTGAGATCCCGAGTCAAGCAATTTTTATACGCATGTTGATGTTACAAACAGTTATATTTTCTCCAAAGCATTTTACTTTAATAAAAAAAAGTTCACTTTACTGCACTCTGACAGATTAAT